>JAOVYX010020350.1:0-17154 GCA_035668315.1 Drosera spatulata | reverse complement strand
ATGCATTCGTTGCATACGCTTCGCACATATATTTTTAATCCAATATATATTTTTAAATTTGATAATAATTTTTTTTTGGGTTATTACAGATCTATATTGCTTAATCTAACTAGAGACGACAACCGACCTACTAATTATTGACCAACGGTCGTCTGCGATATCATATTTACTATTATGCTAATAAGGGATGGCACAGCCGACCTATTAAGTGCTAACCAACGGTCGTTTGAGACCCCATATTTATTACTGTGCTAACTAGGGACGACACAACCGATATATTAACTGTTAATCATTGGTCGTCTATAACGTCTTATTATTGTGCTAACTAAGGACGGCTCAACCGACCTATTAACTTGCTAACCAATGGACGTCTATGACGCCTAGGGACGGCTCAACCGTCTTTTTCTTTATGCATTTTCATTATTGCATTTGAACTCGGACGGCTAAGCCGCCATTTATTTTTACGAATCTTCAATTACAATAATCAATCAAAAAACGTATATCTATTAAATCTATTGGTGTCAGATATATCACTGAAATTCATATCTCTTAATGTCAATGGAAACAACTACCTCTCTTGAAAGAAATGCATCTTGTGAAGAAAAATCTCAAGCATATATTTAAAAACCAAGAGCAGGGAACCGCGTAGGAAAGAGCAAAAGACACAAGTATTCTCCGTCACTACCTTCAATAAAGTATGAGGGATGAGTTTCTGGTTGAAGAAGATCCTTTTGATCTGTGGAAATTCCTAAAGGAGCGTTTCCATCGCCTGACGTATATTCTACGTATAAGGGCACAAAATGCTTAAAATAATCTAAAGTTCCAAGATTTCAACGATGTCACAACCTATAACTCCACAATCCATATGTTCAAGTCTCAATTGAGGCTATGTGGGGTGGTTATCGATGATGTATAAATAATTGATAAGATGCTCTCGACATTCCATCCTAATCATATGATGCATCAGCAGGAGCATCGATCAAGGACTTTAAAAAGTTCTTTGATTTGATGGATGCTTTTCTAATTGCTGAAAAACAAAATGAGCTGTTGGTTCAGGAGCACAACTTTCACCTGACTGGCGCTGCCCCATTATCCGATCCAACATTATTACACCTTTTGAGGTTAGGGAAAGCAGTCAGGACAGAGTCGTGGTTATCGTGAAAAAGGTCGTGGCCATCCATTGAATGACCAAAAGGTCCACATCAATCATGAATTATCATGTACTGTTTGCTTACTCGAAAAAATAATCACAAGGCCATATACCACAAAGATTGGTGTAAAATCCCCCTTATTTCTAGAAAGTATTCAAGGCGACATATGTGGGATTCACCCATCGTGTGTACCATTCTGATATTTAATGGTGCTAATAGATACATCAACTAAATGGTTTCACGTCTGCTTTTTTTCATAAGGAATATGGCCTTCGCACGACTGTTTGTCAAATCATAAAGTTAAGAGCACATTTCCCTGATCACCTAATTAAAACAATTCGACTTGATAATGCAGCCGAGTTTACTTCACGAGCATTCAATGAGTATTGCGTTGCAACAAGGATTAATATTGAACACCCTGTACCTCATGTACACGCACAAAATGGATTGACCGAGTCTTTTATTAAAAGACTCCAATGGATAGCAAGGCTTATGTGGCTTAAAACAAAGCTGTCGATGAGCGCTTGGGACATGGTATATTGCATGCAGCATCACTTATCAAACTAAGGCCTTCTGTACAACATCAATATTCACCACATCAATTGGTGTATGATAATGAGCCTGATATTTTTCATCTAAGGATTTTTGGTTATGCAGTTTATGTTCCTATTGCATCCCCACAAAGGACCACAATTGATCTACAACGAAGGCTTGGAATAAATGTGAAATATGAATCTATATCTATTGTCAGGCATCTCAAATCACTAACGGGAGACTTATTCACGGCAAGATTTTGTGATTGTTGTTTTGATGAAACAGTCATCCCGACATTAAGGGGAGAGAATAAAGACAAAGCAAAGACTTTGTCTACGGATCATAAAGATTTAACTTGGAGGACTTCAACATTATTATACCTCGATCCTAACACAAGTAAAATCGAACTTGAAGTTCAAAAGATCCTTGATATGCAAAGAATTACGAATCAAGTGCCTGATGCCTTTGTCGATGCAAACAAGATAACAAAGTCTCATATACCTGCTATGAATGTCCCAGCATGGATTGAGATTCCAGAAGATGTATCTGTAGTTAAACCTACAAGAGAGTTCCAAGTACGCCAAAAGTGCGGAAGACTTGTTGGTGCAAAGGGCACAGTTCCTAGGAAGAGAAGGAAAAAATTATGCGATACTCCAAAGAAGAGTATCCAACCTCTAAAGGAGGTTGAAGAATCTCCTAATGTGGCTAGTCAAAACAATACATCACCTCGGGAACAATCCATTGAGAACAAAGAAATCTCGATATGTTATACTTCTAAAGATGAAATTCGATATCGAAATCAAATTGAAATTACTGATGCATTTGTCTATCATGTGGCTCATGATGTTGAGCTCAGTTCCGACGAGGATTTCGAGCCTCGAAGTCTAGATGAGTGTAGACAAAGAAGTGATTGGCCAAAATGAAAAAAAAAAAAAAAAAAAGAGCGATCCAGGCCGAGCTACAATCGCTCGAAAAGCACAATGTGTTTAGGCCTATAATCCAGACTCCAGAACTCATTAAACAAGTCGGTTGTAAATGGATGTTCGTGCTCAAACGCAATGAGAAAAATGAGATTATGAGATGCAAGGCACGACTTGTTGCCCAAGAGTTCTCACAAATACCTAAAGTCGATTATGAACAAATGTATTCTCCTGTAATGGATGTGATTACGTTTCGCTTCTTGATTAGTATGACGGTCAAATAAGGTTTGGATATGTATCTCATGGACGTTGTTACGGCATACCTTTATGGCTCATTAGATGCCGATATTCACATGAAAATCCCTGAAGGATATAAAGTGCCGAGCTCTTTGGTACCACAAAGTTTATATTCGTTTAAGCTACAACGCTCTTTATATGGATTGAAACAGTCCGACCGAATATGGTACAATCGTCTTAGTGAATATCTATTACGAGAAGGATATGCGAATAATAAAGTTTGTCCATGTGTATTTATCAAGAGATGGATTAATGGTTTTGCTATAGTCGCCGTATATGTTGGCGCTTTGAACATAATCGGTACAATCAATGAAATCACGAAAATCCGTGATTACTTAAAGAAAGAGTTCGAGATGAAAGTCTCGGCAAAACAAAGTTTTGCATTGGTATACAGGTGAAACACTTATCAACCGGGATCCTTATCCACCAATCGATATATACGGAGAAAGTTCTTGTTCGATTCAGGATAGACAAAGCCCATTTATTGAGCACACCCATGGTGGTCCGTTCCGTTGATATTAAGAAAGATTCATTCCGGCTTAAGGAAGACGATAAACATCTTTTAGGCTCTAAAATACCATATCTTAGTGCTATCGGTACACTGATTTACCTAACCAATTGTACAAGACCAGACACTGTTTTCTCGGTCAATTTGTTGACAAGGTTTAGCTCTACCCCTACTCGCAGGCATTGAATGGAATCAAGCACATTATGCGCTATTTGTACGAGAAGACAAACATGAAATTATTCTATTCTCGGGAATTCAAATATGATCTCGTCAGGTACGTCGATGCTGGATATTTATCAGATCCACACAAGGTCAGGTCTCAAACGGAATAAGTGTTCAGATACAATAATGTAGCTATATCCTAAAAATTCGCAAAATAAGACCTCGTGACCACTTCTTCAAATCACTCGGAAATCATCGCCGTACACGAGACCGGCAGAGAACCTGTATGGCTCAAATTAGTAATCTAGTATATCCAACAATCGTGTGGAATCTCTGACATCGAAACACCGATTGTGATCCATGATGACAATGCCGCTTGTGTTGCATAGTTCAAGGAAGATTTTATAAAGGGTGACAGAACAAAACACATCAATTCAAAGTATTTCTATACTCATGACCTTCAAGACGAAGGAGTCATCCACATTCAGAAGATCCAATCGTGCAACAACCTAACTGATCTATTTATCAAGGCGCTTCCCAAATCATCTTTCGAGCATTTGAGGTACAAGATCGGTTTACAGCATCTCAACAAACTTTCGGGATGAGGTGATGCACACTTCACAAGGAGACTACTCTTTTTCCTTTGATCAGGTCTTTTTCCCACTAGGGTTTTTTCTGTCAAGATTTTAACGAGGCAGTCGCTAGCACCTAACCACTGCTCATATTATCCATGAGAAAATATTATAATATAATATATGTGGATAAACATGAGAAATTGGATAAGAAAGAATAATGTTGCACATATATAACGTCAAGGAAATAAGGGCAAATAGACAACGTTAATAGTTACGCAAGCTTTTACTTCCTTGTAAAGTATTCGCTGTATCGAGACGTTATTAACTATGAAATAACCTCCTAAGATCCCCTATAAATAAGGTTATAGTCGTCGTATTTCAAAATAAATCTTGAATAGAAAAATAACACTCCTTCTCGTTTTCTCTCGTCTCAAATCACAACTTTTGTAATAAACATCGTATTCAAAAACTCTACTCCATTTTCAAGTTAGTGAGAATTATTTAGAGGACTATTTTTTCAAATTGTTTTTCTTAGGGGACAATCATTTTTTTTAATTACCTAAAAGTGTATTTTTTTTTTCAAATTTTATGAATTATATATATATAGATTCTTTCGGATTTTTCCATCTTTAATCAATGTTTAAAAAGAAAATCTTTTGTTCCATTTATTGATGATTGTCATAATAGCCTTCCAAAATTAACTGATTCCCTCACCACCTACATCATACAAAATCTTTCAAATCGAAATTAACAAAAGCGTTTAGTTGTTTCATTCGTATAGAGTAGTACGCCTTCAGAATGGAGTAATACGTATACACAATTAAAGTGTAAGTATATCGATATATAAAAAGTTTACACCTATACAAAAAGCAATACGCATACAACTTTAATCCACATTTACCCACCTTTAATCAATGTTTAAAAACGAAATCTTTTGATCCATTTATTTATGATTGCCAATTCCATTACATCATAATAGCCTTCCAAAACTTAATTGATTTTCTCACCAACTGCATCATACAAAATCTTTCAAATCAAAATTAAAAAAAAAACGTTTGAGTTGTTTCATTCGCACATAGTAGTACGCCTTCAGAATGAAGTAGTATGCCTACATAATTAAAGTGTAAGTACGTCGATATATAAAAAGTAGTATATCTATACAAAAAGCAGTACACATATAACTTTAATCCTTATCAAAAATTCTATGTTACTTGTACAAAAGGGTAGTACGATCACTCCTAAGAAGATTAAGTTAACACATTGATTTACTATTTACAATAAACAAGGTGTTGTCTCTATGCCAACAGTTCTATGATGATGATGAAGATGATAGATATCGGAGGTCATCAACATGTTCAAATTCGGAGACAACAATGCCGTCTTCGATTCGTCGTCGTCGTCTTCGATTTATTGTCATCGTCGTCTCCAATTTGTTATCGTCATTGTTGTTGGGGTTGTGTCTTGCGGGACAGAGGATGAGATAGAGGGAAGTGGAAGAGGTGACGACGGCAACGGTATAAGATGAGATGTCAATACACTGTGAAGAAGAGGGATAAAAGGTGCTGATTTGGGTGTGATATTGAAATCAAATATTGTAAATTATGGTAACAAATCAAATTTAGGGATATATTAGGGTGAATTAATTTGTTTTTAGTGGCCTTATAGGTAATATTAATAAATATAGTTACTTTATGGGTAATTGTTATTGTAAAGGAGAAGTCTTCAATATATATACTTCGAACATGCGAGGAGCACAGGGTTCATCGTGTAAGAGGAAAACGCTTATCCATTCCTTTCACTTCAGACCAAGTATACAGTAGGGCAATTAATATTTTCTCTAATTGGAAATCCTATGATCTACGAACAAAATGTTCAATACCGATGCCTGCGTTGCGCAATCTTAGAACCAATGTTCCCGGAAAAAGGAACAACAATATGCAGATATCAGATATGATTACATGGATCAAAAATTTTCATTAGCAAAAAATAATCACCAAACACGGTTATGACATGTCACCTTTCATTATCAATTTGCTGCCACGTACCTGGACTTATTATGCTAATACAAAAAAACATTATCCTAAGCTGGCCATTTGACAACCACTTTTTTGTCCGAAACGAAGAATACGCGACACCTGGCTGCTTCTGTACCTTTGCTAATCAAAACAGGATTGATTGCTACGAGTAATTATACAAACGCGAGCAATGCACCTTTTATTCAATACAATTCGATTGCACTCCAGAAAATAGAATATCATTTTCACCTTTACCCGCACCACATAAAAGAGAATGTTGGTAACCGTCAGTTAATTCACGACATAACATAAGAATATCCTTAACAATAGGTCACACGTTCAGCGTATAACACTACTGGGATCTTCCTAGTTAGGATGTTGACCCCTATAAGTATCGACCATGGAGTCCATTAGAGTTTGGGACTATTGATTATCAACATGATAACTTACCAACAAAACCAGAAGTACTATCATGAAGCAAAGCTTTTAATACTGTTTCGAACGTGGGAAGGACATCTTAGTAACATAGATTTTGATATACATAAATTTTATTTTTATTTTTATATGAAGAGATTATTTTCAAATATGTTCTGATGTCGAATCTCTAATCTTATTGTTAAAAAAAACCAGACTTATCACCGAGTCCAACCCACCAAACAAACTCAAGGCTAGAAAAAGTTTCAAACAATGCGAAACATAAATCATACTAGTACTACTTTCCCCTGATCTTCCAAATCTGTCCTTTTCATATCCGACAGGTGTACGTTATCCCATTGCATCCACTTCTTGAAATATCTGAACACACCGAGGAACCAACGCGGTTCTTTTTCAAAGCTCTTTCCTATCTTGTTCTCGCCACTTACATGATCTTAGATGAACCTCTTCATCATCTAACCACCTTATAATCCTCACTCACCTTGTCATCTCGTCAATCGCCATAAAACGAAAACATGGTGAACAATCAGTCATCCACAACCAGCTACAACAACAACAACAATGGCGATGATGATAATACTCAGTTTAGAGACATCCATGCCCTTTCACCTGCGAACCAGCGCCCACGTCGCGAGATGGATGGCTGGGATGCCAGCAGCCATCGATCGCATTCCCTTTCCATGGTCAGCGAAGGTCCGTCGACTGAAAACTTCACGACCATGAGCAGGGAATTCAACGCTCTAGTCCTTGCTGGCTCTACGAACAACAACAATGGAAATGGTGGGAATGATAGAAATGACGGTGATCATATAGGTACGATCCGAGAGGAAGAGGCGGAGCAAGAAGAGATGAATCCATTGGCTATCGTCCCGGATTTTGATCTAGGGAATCCGGTAGCATCTCGTAGTCCTAGCCATGGTAACGGAAATCGGGCAGCAACTGTTAGCTACAGCGAGGTGTCTGTGCATAAAGTGAAGAAAGAGGAGGTGGAGGCAAAGATCTCGGCATGGCAGAATGCTAAGCTTGCGAAGATCAATAATCGGTTTAAGAGAGAAGATGCGATAATCAGCGGGCAAGAGAATGAGGAGGTTCAGAAGTCGACTTTGTGGATGCAGAAGGTCGAGGTGAGTGATATTCCTGGGTTCCTGTGAATTGAAAGACGAAAATTTCAGTACCTTAATCATGAGCGATGAAGTCGTATTTTTTCATATACCATCTGAATTGTCATCCATCGCACCAGGGTGCGGGTAATCCACAATAGAACCTACATTAACAAAAGGTGACAGCAGCCCCTAATCATAACTGCCTCAGAACATATTCATAAACCCATTCTACCACAAGTTCATAACCTAATGCTTGAGCTAGAAGATCTAGAATAGAATTTGGATCTCAATGTGCATGAAGGGCTGACGGAAGCTCCATGTCGAACCAGAGAAAACTGGAGGAGAAAAGGGCAAGAGCAATGGAAAAGATGCAGAATGATATCGCGAAGGCACAGAGAAAAGCACAGGAAAAGAGGGCTTCAGCTGAGGCAAGGAAAGGAACAAAAATCGCCAGAATAATTGAACTTGCCAACCTCATGAGGACTGTTGGCAGAGCTCCTGCAAAGCGATCATTCTTTTAAGCTCTACCCCCACATCTTAGAAGATCAATCTCGGCGTTGCCCCCTTGTACCATACTACATACTATTATTAGTGGCAAAAACAGGAAGCTTGAATTCGAGAAGATAGTATCACGGAAAACCAAAGTTTGAGCTATCTTTGTCATGTGTGTGATAATTACTCCTGTATCAGCATTCGCAAAGGCGGCAGAAGATTTAGTTTCCTCGTGTATTCGCAAACTATGCATTTGGTGTATATTGAGACCGAGTTCTATACCATGTATTCTATATCTTTGAATGTAATATTTCTAGTAGAGTTCTATACTTGAACTCATAATGTGGTTCAGAATGCCCAGCTGAACGAGAGCCAACTTACTGTGATGTGAGACCATCGTGATAAGCATTATGTTGCAAAGTATCAGGCCTCATTGTGTCACATGAACTGCATTTCTCCAAAGCAACAAAGAGTCAGGAACTCAGAGTATCAACTTCTAACAAAAAGCTCTGCTCTAGAAGGTAAACCATCAAAACCTGGTGCTCAAAAACATGTGTGATGGCCTACTTGGAGACTTGGAGTTGATGTTCTTGAACAAACAAATTCAACTTCATGGGACTGGTTTTTCCAAACATAAGAACTCTCGTCACCTTGTGCACGAACTACAAAAACTCATGCCTATCACAGTGGTACTATACCGCTATTTAAATCTGAAAATAATTGTTAGTCCTATACTCCTATTGACTCTGGATCTCTGGTAGAGAGAACATGACATCAAATCTCATGTTCGTAGGTTAAGGTAACATGCAGGCAAGATGTGGTAGCTTCCCCCAAACCGGTAAACAATAGAAGAAGCAACAGCCTGAAAATACAACATGACCGGTGACCATGGCATTGAACATCCGCATCCAGTAGCATCTTTGTATTTCGAGATACAGTTTGATAAAATTCACCCACATTAAGCACATGAAATGAACAGATGATAACACTGTCCCAAGAAATCAGACATTTAACTCATACTCCCAAAAAAAGACTCATATGCATCACCCACAAATCCATGCATCTCACACTTCATAATTAAACCATTTCAAATCAGAGATGCCCATTTTTCTAGAGCAACCCTACCTAGATGCATGACATCACATAAACGAATAAAGGTCTAGTCATTATGAAGCGCATTTACAAACAAAGAGAGGGAACTCCTCATACTGACCCCAGACCTTTTCTACTTGTACTTCTCTATTATCCTTCTAGCTTCTTCTAATGCTTCGTCTGTAGAAGTAGGCTCAGTACTATCCGTAGAAGAAGGCCCGGTATCAACTCTTGATCCTTTATCTTTGTTCAAGGCCAGGTAAACAAAATATACAAACCCCATCACACCCTGTGCTCAAATCATAAAAACCACTGGTCAGTGCACCTTATTCTTATAGATGAAAGGATAATAACAATCCGGATTCCAAATGCAACGGGATTAAAACTTGTAGGTTAAGAAAAAAAAGTTGAACTCCACACACCATACTGATTTCTAATTTGATCCAATGTAACTATAAGTTGTAAAAAGAACTTCACATTGTATGGACTGGTGAAACTTCAGCATCAAATTCGAGTTTGATAGAGAGCCAGCAGCACAATGGCAAATTGGCAATCAAGTGTCAAATTCACTACCAAAAGAATAACAGACTAATGCCAAAAAGGAAAGTAACAAAGAAGCACAAGTGGGTGAGAATACTCACCAGGGCAAAGAAAACTGTGGACAAGAATGACTTGAGAGCAAAGAGTAAAATGGAAACTGCAGCAAACGTGGCCAAAACCCTGGCAATTGGTCTAGGTACCGAATCCTGACAACAAAAATATTAAACAATTAAAGACGACTTCAGTTTAAGATAGAGCAACATTTTGATTTGGTCCTAAGGGCATAAATAAAGGAACAAACGTTCATGCCCTACATTTTATTTGACTAGTTTGACATGCCATGAATCATGTTTAAGTCATTGGATACACAAACGAGAAACAATAGTGATAAGGAGAAATGAGAAAATTGCTTACTGGTACAAGCTTGGTTCCTGCCTCGATCCCATCTTTGCCAACTCTTATAACTGTTTGTACTACTGTATTGACAAATAATTATACATTTGAAGTTAAAATTTGGATATCAGAAACCTGATTTATGACAAGCCGGGAGACAATGATCTTGAAGCTCGAGGAATAAACAGTCCAATCTCAAGCTAATCACTTCCTTCCACTATGGAGCGGCTGGAGCGGATCACAAGGATGAAACGTTCTTATTTATTTGTCTAGTTGATCTAAACTGCCAAGTGCCAAAGCCCATTGGCGATCCTCATAACTACAATAATAACAACCACCCAGGTATTCTTGTCATAAGCAGAGTCTAGGGCCCTAGGCTCTCTCGGGAGGAACCCGATCTGAATACAAGGCCATAGGACACCACCCCATGCCAGCAATGTTCTCCATCTTTCACCTCAGAACCTTATAAAGGTATGTGTATTTTGAAGTAGAGATCACACGATCGTAATGCAACTCTCGGAAGGTATCGTAATGTACCTCCCCTTAAACTAGAACTTGTATTGGTCGTTAACCACAAATCATCAACAACAACAACAACAAAAAATCATAACGGCAAAGACTATCAAAACACTAAGCAAGATACATATACAGATAACGAGAGATTAAACTAAACCTCGAAAGATATTAGATTGAGCGGATACGACTACTACACGCGAGACGACACGGCGACTACTGCTGCACCAGCGAAGCGAACATCTTGATGGGTGAATGATAGACGGCGACCCGCAAAATGATTTGATGAAACGAGGTTGAGGCTGGCGTTGAGATTGGCGAAGTTTGCAATAGTAGGGAAGATTGGGAGGCGAAATCGGCAAAATAACAAGATGGCTAAGAGCGCTTGTGCATCCCATTTTTTGTTTCTGATTGATTGGATACGCGGCGGTCGAAACGAGCGGCCACTGCCGCCTGCGAAGGTACAGAGTAGAGATGATCCGAGTCAGAACGACGACCACTACAGATGGATTGGAATTTTAGAACCTCACTAGTATTATTTTGTTTTTTCTATTTATATAATTTCATTTAATTTACATTATTTCAGATGATATTAGGTTACAACATTTTGATTGAATTTTGATCCAGTCTTACGGAATGATTAAATAATGTTAAATTTTCATGAAATATTAATGATAATTTAATCTAGATTAAAAGGATTTTCATGTTTTATATCATCTAATGATAAAATAAAATTAATCAAAATACATAAAAAATAATATTAAAAATCAAAACGTATATAAATTTTCATATCAAATCAAAACTTCTTATTTTTTTGGGACAAAAAAAAAATATAATAACGTAACTACATTACGATTTGAGAATAATTAAACTTTGAACCAGTAATCCATCCATCCCCTCGACTTTTTGTTTGGATGAACGATTCAAATCTCATAACATTGCTTTCACACTCTCGAAATCAAATTCATCTGGCAAAGACGAAATCCACCAAGTTTCCCGTCCTCTGATCTTATCCTCAAAATCTTCTATGCAAGAAATCCAAAGACTCACATCAAGTAACCAAGCTTGGATGCGAACACACGTTTATTCGAACAGATGAACTGCATACTTTGACAAGATGGAGTGAGAAACCATTTGAAGAAGAGGTATCCCCGAACCAAGAAGAGAACCCCTACATTCCCCGAACCAACTGAAATCCGCGACAACGGAAATTACAGCAACAAGATTGTCAAGCACTCTAGTCTCATCAATAACCGTCTTCATTACGTCAACCGACATATCCAGATCATAGGCTTGGAGGTCTATAGACTATAATATTCACATCACCAATGTTTGAATAGTCCCATAAACATAAATCAAGAAAGAAAGCTCACATTGAAAAACATGAACCAGCACCAGACTATATATAACAACAAAACTGGCACCCCAGTTCATGGATAATACTACTAGTATAGAACCTTCAACAAATTTCACAAAAGCTTCAAAACCTAGTGACATAGAACCATCCAAATGATTTATCCCCCCAAATCAATCACATTCCCCAGAATTATGAGCAAGGCGTTGGATCAAATTGGCAAGTATTATGAACAGGAAAAAAAACAAAAGAGGATTACCAATTCAGAAATAGCAATGATGTCAAAAATGACCGTGCCATGATAGACAGAATGATGAGCAACAACTTGCTCAAATTATTCAAGAAAACAAGATTAAGAGAAGCTTCCCAAAAAACCAAACAACTGTATTTGAATATGATTTAATGCTACTAAAAAATTCGGCTCATTTGTCCATTCAAACCAAACCAAGCCAATTTTCAAATTCAATGCCCCTTCGGACTTGTTAAGTAGCTCTTCGAACCCACCAGATCCAATCCGCAAGTGTTGGAGAAGAAGAAATCTTGAATCCAACACTAGAACTCAAACTGGAACGACTATGCAATCACAGTGGAATCCAACATACAGAAATCTAACGTTACGTTGCATCCATTCAGTACAGCATAATTCTACCAGAATCTTGGCAGTAATATTGTTTGGACTAAGTAAAAGGGGGTTTCATAAGAGCTGCATCAGTATAACCCAATGAAATGAAACCAAACAAATTTCATGATCCCATATTTCGATTCATTAACAAAAAACTTCATAACAAGAGAGTAACATATGAGCAAACAGATCATTCACAACTCGACGATCACTAGATTAGCAATACTAATCCAACAAAACATCAAGAATCCATAAACGAGCACCCAAACTTAATCCTCAAGTGAAACTCCAAATGAAAAAGGCTAGCGACAAACACTTCCGCACAGTCGCTTGGAAACTCTCTCACATCCATAGATTTCCCATAGATTACTCCTCCAAATCAACCAAAGAAAAACCCTACCGCGGAAACCAACCATAGGCAGCATTCCTCACACTGATCCTCCCCCACTCAATGAACATACAACCGCTTCTTCTTCTTGGGCGAGGCGGTCTTATACCCGCCTTTCGTCGGCTTCCCCCACGGCGTCACCGAACACCTCCCCTTACTCTTCCCCTCTCCTCCCCCATGCGGATGATCAATCGGATTCATCGCGACACCCCTCACCTTCGGCCGAATCCCCCTCCACCGGTTCTGTCCCGCCTTCCTCAGCTTCTTCTTGACCTTATGCCCCGGGTTCGACACGGTCCCCACGACGGCTCTACATTTGGTGTTGATGAGCTTTTCGACGCCGGAGGGGAGACGGATGAGGACGTAGCGGGAGGTTGTGGGGTCCTTGAGGATCTTGGCCGTGGTGCCGGCGGCGCGGACGAGTTTGGGGCCTTGGTTGGGGCGGATCTCGAGGGAGTGGATGATGGTGCCGATTCGGAGGTGGGAGAGTGGGAGGACGGAGCCGATCTGGGAGGACACGTCGAGGGGAGAGTGGGATGGAGGGGGAGATACGGTCGTGGTGGTGGTGGTGGTGGTGGAGAGGGTGCGGCGGCGGAGGAGGGTAGAGATGGCGGTGGCGGTGGAGGTGGAGGTGAAGGGGCGGCGGAATTTTGAGAGTGGAGTCGCCATCGATGTGGTGGTGGGGAAGAACGCGACCGACTCTAGGGTGTGGCGTTGTCCTCCTTACACCTTTTCTCGACTTGAAAAACACAAAAAGGGTGTAGTAACAAACGACGAAAAATAAATTAGAAAATATTTAGAGCATGTTCATTATTTTGATATTTATTTTGATTTTAATAATTTATTTATATGAATTACAATTCACAAGTATGATATATAATTTATAGAATTAATGTTTATATTTTACGAATTATAATGGACACTAAAACATAAGTGAAATTTCAGTTAGATATTTTTGTGTAATTTGCTTTATAATAAATGCAATAAATTGATGAGATTTTATGTGTAAGTGAGAAAAGTGAGAAAAAAAAAAGAAAAAATAGTGAGAGAAACGAAATAAAAAATTAGAAAAATAATGAAATGATTTGATGTGATTTAAAATAACTAGTATAGATATTTGGATATTTTCATAGATAAAAAATTTCTAAATACTCCAGTATAATGCTACAATTTAATACGGACATCTCAATTTAATAAGTGTTATAATTCTTTTGGATGGATAATGTATTAAATATGGATGTTTTACATAAATTGTGACGTTTTCAAAATTGAGAATCTTTTTGTGTGCGAATCCTCCTATTATCCATACTTTATATCGTGTCGTTTTTATCATCATTTTTTTCTTCCTCTACCCATTCATAATTTTTATTTATTCTCATTCACAATTGTTACATTAAACCCCACTATCATCACAAAATAATTGATTTTATAATCAAATCAATCAGAATTCAACCTACACGTTGAACTCTGTGTTGGGTCAAACTTATGCATATAATTTGAGACGAAAATAATACTAACAAAATGACATGTAATGTTTCACTTCAATGCATCTAAATGTTCATGCTAAATTTTACCTTTTTGTCAAATTGTGTACCACATAAGGCAAAACAAATGACAAATGCTATAATTTGATATCCCACAACTTTGATGAGAAAATTTCAAAAATAAGAAAAAATAATCTCAATCAATTATATACCTTCATCTTTTTCATTGATTTATCATGTTGTGAGAATATAACATTCATTTCGTTGGACCTATATTGTCATATTTTAACAAATTGATATTATATATTGTTAAAATATGAGTTTGTCTAGGCTAATATAACTTGCATCATTGGACTTATTCTTATATAATATATTATATATAAATTATGTATAGATCAATAATCGATATTAAATCGTTTTAAAACATATTTCAAAAAGATATCATAAACAAACATTTACTCTCATACGATACCACACCACCACCTCTCTCCCATCTCCTGCCTAGACTCCTCGTCAATCCTGTCTTCATCTCCTTTATTCTCTCCCACTCCTACACCACCACTATTGTCGTCCATCCTCCACCATCGTTACCTCCACCTATCTCAATCTCCCTCTTTCTGAGACTTTGTATGATTTTCATTGTCTTCTAGTTTCGTTTACTTGTTCACATATCTCGGATGAGCAATTTAGTGTATCGAGATCATGCTAGGTTAGGGATTTGTCGTATCAAAGCGTGATTTGTTTGTGCTTTCCTGGTCTTTTGGTATTATGCTCAGCACAGTGTATGAATGATGCTCTTTGTCGTCTGGGAGTGGGATTAGTTGCAATTTTATTCATTCGAGTGCTTTGGTGGTTGTTTGTTAGGTGCAGAGAGCGGCGACGGAGACTACGGCTGTGAACGAGGTAGCGGCGATGGATTTCGACCAACTTACTAATAGTTAAGACGGGCTTAAGAGTATTGGATTTCCAGGAACGTATAACTAATTTAGAATTGCGAACGGATTCTGACGAATGTATTATTAGTTCCGACGAATGTATAATTATTAGTTCCGATTGAATTTTGAGGAACGTACTATTAAAAGATCTTTCTTCATTTAGGTGACGTTGTTTATCTATACGGGTTAGTCTTTATGTTGTAAAAAATAATTACTTAGTTATTTCAAAACATAAAAAATCACCTTGAATTTTGTTGTGTTATTTTTGTTTTTTTTTTTTTCTTTATAATTATACAGCAAATAAGATGATTAAAAAAATATTAAAATAGATAAAAATTATCATTTTTATTACCATTGATGTCAAAAAGATAAAATTTCATCAAATAAAAAATAAATCATATAATCCCTTCTCTTCAATGTAATGATTTTTTTTTTGTTAGTTTTATTTATTAAGTATTACAAACATAATCCATGTCATTTTTTAAATTTTAAAACATATATGATTTTTTATATATAAAATAATTTTTATGTTTTTGATATTTTTACGGATATTTATGCATACACCTTGGACCGGATCATGAGAGGGATCAGGGGCCCTGCGGCCCGCTAGCTCCTTAGCACTGCCTACGGGTGGGCAAAATTATAGCCGAAAACCGATCATGATCAATTCCTGAAAAAAACGGGACTATCCTGTATCGATACTGGACGAAGTCGATAGAGACGGAAAATCAATTTTTAAAATATTGGATTATTAATACAATACGAGATTTTGGGAAATACCCAGATCATCGATATCGGACCGGACCGATGTTATTTCCCTCCGAAATATATAATATTCAAACCATATATGTCTGTTTATTTATGGGATATCTTTTTTGCATCACCTTTCTTTTCCTGTTATTTGTTTATGGATGTTCATATTATATATCCTTAGGTGTACATAGGAGTATTCATTTTCATAGTGATGGAGCTGCTTACAATAATACTATTCATCTTACTGCGTTTATGTTGTTGCTGCTTATTGGAAACACCTTTTAATGTGTTCGAGAGCTTAAAATCTAGAGTTATATACTCTAACGACATTGTGTAATAGTGGTTATCTTATGCACTTTAACATTATGTATTACTTGAACACTTGGTTTGTATGGTATTTATTCTACTTGGTATTAATCCGGTTTATTGGAAAATCCAGGACTTCCCATATATACCTAAATAACATAATATCAGTATCGGAAAATCAGGATGGGATGGGAGTAAAAAATGAAGATACCAAAAAAATTAGGACGGAATGAGAACTCATCAAATACCGAACCTTTCCATCTTATGCACACCCTACCTTCGTCCGTGAATAGAGAGAAAAAAATAATAATGAAAACATGGTGTGATTAAAGTGTGTATTATACATTTACATACCCAAATATCATCAATTTGCAAACCATTGTATTTTCACATGTGGCATTTTTATTTATTTTTTTGTAACGAGGGTGTCCGGGTCAGCTCGCGCGCATCTCGACTAATCCCCCTGACACTGATTGTTGAGAGGAGTTGAGAGAGTTTTGCTAGCCTTGAAACATTACACCCAAGGCATCTAGTTTGGAATACCAAGGCCGCTGTCTCCAGGCTAGTATATATAGAAGACTA
>JAOVYX010020349.1:0-17155 GCA_035668315.1 Drosera spatulata | reverse complement strand
ACCACCACCACCACCACCATCATCATCATCTTGGTTGCCTCATGACCACCTCCTCACTGCCATCATCCGCATCGTCACTGCCACCGTCGTCTTCAGGGATCAATCACAGCCAAGAGGCGGGAAAACAGTAGCCGGAAAGCCGCGGGACGATAACAACTTCAAGGAAATCAAACGCGCTCGAAATAACCTCACTCGTCCGAGACGTCTCTTTTATTCGTTCACACGATTTAAGCACGTTCGTGCATCTGTGGGAAGTGTATATGCTGTGTTTGATGTGTATGCAATGGTTAGGATGCGTTTTGATGATAAATGAGGGATCCGTGGGCATCAGACATGAGTTCTGGACGTTCTGGGCTGATGAACAGTCGCGGTCGCGACATCCTGGGTCGCACCCGCAATGAAGGAAAAATTGGGATTTTTGCTGCACAATGGCGTCGCGCGCGCGACGAACTGGGTCGCGGCTGCGAAAGCGCCAGCCACGGTCGTGACGGCTTTTTAATCAGGGAAATATCATTTTCGTGCAGCGAACCCTATACCTGAATGCGTATTTGAGATATATAACCCATACGCATGAAAATATAACATCACGTGCATATACGATCATGTTTGACATGTGGTGGGGTATTTGGGGTCGAAATGAAGTAGAATGCACCATTATAATGTATATACCCTCACGGGATATAAATAAAAGCGACTGTTAAACGACTAATAAAAAGGAAACGAGGGATGTGGAACATAGTTACACTATCCATGTGAACTAAAGAAAAGCAAACGAATAAGAAATATAGCCTCCTTGAACTGGTAAGGACAGCATTGACATCCCTTGTTGATCCGTTGGATCGTTGGTCGTTTTCCTGAAATTATTGAAAAGGTCGAACATGGTGTCCCTTCTTCGATCCATTGCAATCATCTGTTTCTTTGAATAACCTTGATGGCTTGAGTTTGAGTCATTGCACTCCTGTATTATTCTCTGAGTCAACGTCACGGGTGAGAACTAGGTAGGGAGCGATGGGCATCCCCCATTCTCTTTGCATGCATGCAGCGGCTTTTACGTCGTTGTGGCGGAGCCATGGGTTGCTCTCTGCAGGGAGGTTCAAATTATCTCAATGCTGACAAACGATACCACATTGAATGCGCACAAGAGGTGTAAGGCGACGCACAGAGTAGGCAGGTGTGAATACACAAAATCTATTGGATAACCCGGATGACGATTGACACTTTATCTTATCTCTGTACTCCGAGTCGGTCATATCCTTGGAGTTGTCGCTGCTTTTGAGTCGAGTCATGAACCATAAATTAATGCAAAAGAAAGAAATGACTCTTAAAAACGATACAAAGTCATATAAAGCAATGAGAAACGATGCTATGTGATATGACGTCCATATTTTCCTACATATATATATAAATGTTTTAGGGACTTTCGGCGGTCGCCATAGCCGTTAGCGGAAGTTCCCTGTAATTGGAATTCATACACCTGAGGTTACTGAGCTTCTTTACCTCACGGTTATGTTTTTCAATTGCAGGTATGCCCCCAACAGCATCTGAAGGCTCTTAGTGTGAGTTTGCATGCATATAGATGATATCACATGCTTTGGATATTATAGCAAATCAGATGTCTGTGTTATTTAATGTAATAAACGATCTGCATTGCTTCCACTTTAATATTATAACTAAACAGGTATTTGAAGTTGTAAGCTATGACTGTGATTAATATTTATAGTTTTCTTGATATCTATACCTCTAAACCCATTCGATTTATTCGACCTTATCACAGACCGGGTCCGTGACGGCATAACGCCCACGTGTCATCCGCTACGAAATTCCGGGGACTTTACAAAAATATAAAAGATCGAAAGTTCAGGAAGGTTAAATACATTTTTCCCTTGAATTTATATAAAAGGACTAATTTGTACTCGTACTTTTGAGTGCATGAGAGTTGGGTGAGAAAAAAAAATGAGAAAAAATTATAATGGGATGAGTTTATTGTGATATGAATTAAAGAAGTTTTCATAGTTTTTTATGAAACAAGTTTTCAAGTACTCCAAAAAAAAAAAAAAAAGAATGAAAAAAATATTGTACTTTCTCCATCCCAGTTTAAATGCAATCGTTTGACATTACACGCTTGTCGATTCATAATTTGACACGTGTACAACGACGATCAAACGTAGTTTCTTATATATGAAAAATTATTTACTATATCAGTTGTGAGAGGAGTTAACGTGTATAATATATCTAATTTAATGTTATTATTTATCAAATTATAAAACGTAACTATTTTTATGAAATATTTAAATAAAACAAATGTTATAATTTTGATGAAAGGTATTATATTATGTCACCCGAAAGTGTATCCTTTTGTACAATCAAATGATTCTCTATGGTCCCATTATGAAATCTTCCTACTTCCAGGCTTAAATAATTTGTTAACCAGAAAAACTTGCTAGAATGCGGGCAGTGAGGCGCTGCCCATGATTAGATGCCGCTGACCAAAACGGGCTAAAGACTAGCGGCCGATCGGGCTCCAGCTGGTCGGCCATACAGCTAATTACAGTACGGATTCTACTTCAAATACGCGTCGTTTTGTTTCATGTTTTGTCTCGTCGCATCGAAATTCCACTTCGATTCCACCCTCCCCACGTTGTTCATTTTGGACTTTGGTCTATGATTGTTGTTGGTTTAGTCGTGTTCTTTCTTTTGTAATTTGACCGAGGGAGTCGTATTGGGAATAATTATTCAATCAGAAACTAAATGTGTATGTATAAGCTTTTCTTGAATTGATTATACAACTTTATAACTCTGATTTGATTGTGAACGAAAAGTCTTCATTGATTGAATTGACATATTTTAGAAATTGTGAGTTGGTTTACTCCAATTTGAAACAATTATACTCCCTTTTGATTTATATATAGAAAATACAATATTTCAAAAAAAAAAAAAAAAAAGAAGAAGAAGAAGAAGAGCATTCTCAAAATATGAGCTTTGTTTTAATAGTTAATAATATTTTTTTATCAGCATAGTTGATAATATTTGATCGTCCTGATCATCATATAAAAATATATAATTTATATTATAATAAATATTTTTTAATATATTTATATTAATAATATTTGATCATTTTATATTACCGAATAAAATTTGGTGTTAGTTTTGTGGGACGAAAGAATACTCGAAAGAAAGACCATTTGATTGTTTTGACGTGTTCATCGCCAAGCGAGAGGCGCATATGGATGAAGCGGCCTAGTTGAACCTAGAAAGCGAAGGCTTTAGCAAATTTAATACCACGTACATCAGGACAGTACCTTCAAAATTTTCAAATTTATTATTCCTTTGTTTTCAAATGAAGTGAAAAAAGTTCATGACATACTTTTCATCTCAATTTAATTATAATAATATTATTATTATTAGTTTTAATATAAATATAATATTTTTATTTTTTTTATGTGATAATTAATTTATATTAATATAATCAAACTATCCCATCATCTCCTTTATTTTCCTTTCTTATTTTCTGTCATAAATCTCAGTTACATTCCACTATCTTTAAAAAAAATATTTCTTCATCAAATTTCATACAAATTTAACACACATATAAAATCTCACTTCGAATCAAACCGTTATTGTAACAACAAAGCAATCTATAAGTATTTGTCATTGATAGTCGTTTATATGGAAGCAGGCATTCATATAGTCAAGACGCTCTATGTTAATAGCATACGCAAGTTAAAACGCTCATGAAAATATCATGTGTTAAAAATCAAGATAAGCTACGATGTTCGTCGAAAGCACGTCAATATCAAATGGCACATGACCAAAGATGATGAAGCTAAGCAAACAAAACCTTATTCACACGTGTCGTCCTCTCATTATTGACATCTGTGACAAGTTCATTGCATGTCATGCCGTGTACGAGAGCGTGACACCTCAAGCACACGTGTCGTCCCCTCGTCGTCGACGCATGTGACAAGACAGTCACCAAAATCTTTATAAATAGGGCAAGTTTAGGGTTAAAAAAATAAATAACAAACACCTAAAGTAGTTCTAAGGAAGAGAAAGTAAGAAGGACGAGGCGTGGGTTAAGCAAGCACGACGGGATCGGTGGCAAGCGAAGTTAAGGAGGCGTAATCCCTTACGACAAGAACAACGCAAAATTAAGGTAATTATATGTATGGTTAGTTTTTAAACGTAGCTTAAGTAATTCAACCAGCGCCCTAAACGATTCATGAAAACAAAGTCTTTATGCCTGCAAAAGTCATGCTTTATGTTACACTATGGCATGTTTTTTTTAAGCATTAACATATATGTTTACCAAGTCAAGTTTAAACAAGAGCTTTTGATAAGCTGTTTTGCGAGTTAAGTAAACCAAGGGAGTAAAATCCCAATCAAGTAATCAATGACGTACGTCGGTGGTCTATGATGATTCTAGGTGCACCAAACCAAGATAATGCTTAACAAAGCATACCAAGTTATAAGAACTCGCACACATGTTTGTTTTATGTTTTAAAGGTCAAGTCTTTTTATTCCCAGGTGAATTGATTATGGAAATGAGCAAGCAATTGTTATAAGAATGCTATTTTACATGCTTTCGCTACACTGTTTAAATAACGACTTTATCGTACCTGAAATCTCTTTGATGTAAACGTGTCTCTTTTACATGTCATAGTATAATTATTGAGGCATTTTCTCATTTTCTCCATATTTTCAATAATTTCAGATAATCATGGGAATCCGAATAATCACCAATAGTGAATGAATCTGGTATCACGCCTTTTATGGTTTGCCATATAAATAAGCTCAACTTTATGATGTAATAAAAGTTGATGTTTCTGCTACTCTTTTGTAATATTATTTATCATATTGCAAGAGTCTTTCGATATAATCTCGAGCGTGAGATTGGGTCGTTATGGTGACGCGTACCACCCCAAGGTGGGGTGTTACAATTGTAATTAAATTGAAACGAAGATAATATATGATTAATGAAATATTGTGTTGAATTTGATGTAAATGATTCTTGCACTTTGAATGTAAGAGGGAGAAGAGAAGTAAGAAAAATAATAAGAATAATTGAGTGACTTTAACTCAAAAAATTTTCTTTTATGATAAGGTTTTAATTTTTTTGGGATAGACGAATTAAGAAAATTATTTCATTTCTTATTTAGTTTTTTTTTGGGACGGAAGGCTAGTTTCTTTTGTTTTATTTTTTTAATTTTGGGGATAATAAATCATATCTACATAATCTCATCAAGTACAAAATATGGAAGGGCACTCTTACAAGATGAGTAATGTATGCAGCCTTACGTTTATTTTATACCCTCATCCTTATTTTTATATATAAAAAGACTGTTTTCTGACGTCCTCGGATACTGAACCCCTAAAAAAATGCGTTTTATTAATGAATCAACTTCACTTTACATTCTTTGTCATTCAACCAAGAGAGTCAAATACATGGGCTTGAGCCGAGCCGACACTGGGCTTTTTTGGCTTGTCACTGTAGACTGGGCCGGCCTGACCCGGCCATGGACTTTTACGGGCCAGCCTGAGGGGGCTTTTTCTTCTCGGATCATGGCCCGGTCCACTCATTATGTTTTTGAAAAAAGGGACCGTTAGGTTTTTCAATCAAAACCGTCAACGATTTTTATCAAACCGTCATCGGTTTTGGTTCAAACGTCAACGGTTCGTATGAATCGCATAAACTTCGTCTCAGGTCTTCATAACCGTGACGATTATGCAAAACCATGAACGGTTTTGACAAAAATATGAACAGAAATTTAAAATACGTTAACGGTTTTGGATGGACAGAAACCCTTATCCCTCAAAATCGTTCACTGTTTTAAAAATCGTCATCAGTTTTGGGGTATGGATTTCTATTCCTTTGAAAACTGTGGCCTATTTTTGAAAACCGAGGTCTATTCTTAAAAAACCGATGACTATTTTTGAAACCGTCAACGGTTTTTTTAAAAAAAATATTTTCACAATAGTTATTTTTTCAAAAATTGGACAAAAATACCCCACCAACGGTCATAAAACGGCTATATTTGAGGGCTCTTTTGTCTATCTCATTTTTTGAAAGATTGTCTATATAAACAACATTTGGGATACCATATATTTACAAAATCTTTCATATTTTCTTGCAATCAAACTCTCGAATCCCCTAAAACTCTCTTGTTACTTCTCATTCTTTATAAATCATAAATCGTAATGGCTCACTCATCCCAAAATCAAAATGTGTATAATGTCGACAATGATGATGTATTTCCTACGCATGATGATATCGGGAGGCGATTTAACGTTCCCGACATTGTTTCGCAAGGCGAAGGGACTCCTCAATCCGAAGAGGGACAATCAAACGTTGCATCCGTCGCTTCTTCATCGAGGAAAGGCTTGGAGTGTTGGTTGTATTTCGAGAAGGTCATCGAAGCAAATGGGAAGGTGAGGGGAGCTAAGTGCAAAATGTGTGTTAAGATCTTCTCAAAGGATAAAGGTACTTCACATTTGTTAAGGCATAGAAAAAGTTGTCTATTGAAAAAAAGGCAATGCCTATAAGAGACAAACCCAATTGAATAATGCGGACGGATTATGGACATAAAATCATGCCCGCTAAAGTGAAATGTTGGCCGAATTCATAGTCCATAATGAACGATCTTGGAATTTTATGGATAATCCTAAATTTATTAGGTATATTCAAAATGTATTACAACCTAGTTATCAAAAAAACCATAGAAATAACATTAGATCGGATGCTTTAAAGCTTTATCTTGATGGAAGGAGAGAATTGATACGAATGTTTTCCGCTTATGATGGAAAAGTTTGTATCACCTTCGATGTTTGGATCACTACTTTTCAAGTTTCTTACTTATGCTTAACAGTTCATTAGGTTTACAATTGATACTTATAAAAACGTATCATTGCTTTTAGATTATTTTCATATCCTCATAGTAGCGAGAAAATTTATAATTTGATTTTGATCATTCTACGTGAGTTTAAGTTGTTTGACAAGATCTTGAGTATATTTTTTGATAATGCTTCAAACAATGATGGAACTGTTCAAATGTTTAAAACTGCTTTGGTTTCTATGTGTGATGGTGTGTTACTCCATGCTAAGTGTTGTTGTCACGTGATAAATCTTATAGTTAAAGATGTCTTGAAAGATGAAATTATTGAACACTATGTGCAATGTATCTGTAATGTTTTGATGTTTGCTAATAGTAGTGGCAAGAAAGTACAGGAATTCAAGGCTTTATGGAAGGAGATGAGAATGAAGCCTTTGAAACCGTTGTTGGTTGTTCAACATCGTTGGAACTCGAGGTACTTGATGTTGAAGAGGACGGTGCAATACAAGAAGGTCTACAACCAATTCGTCATCTCAAAATTTTCTGAAGGGAAGCCTTCAAACGAATGTTGGTATATTGCGCAATGTTTGTACAAATTGTTGGAGGTCTTCTACGAGATAACGGCAAAGTTATCGGGTATTTATTATCCCATTTCTCTTTTTGTTCTTCCCGAATTGCTTAATATAGCTACATTGTTAAATGAGTATAGATGTCTAGGATCTTTTATCAATGTCATTGAAAAAATGAAGGTTAAATTCCTCAAGTATTATGAGGATATCCCTTCACTTTTTTCCATTGCATGTGCTTTGAATCCCCTAATAAAGTTACAAGGGGTAGAAAACATATAAGATGCATTAGATGAGAACTTAGGAATAAGACATAGTGTAACGCCCCCGACTTTCCGTGATGGAAGACACATGAGCGTTATGTCGTCACGGACCCGGTCCGTGACAAGGCTAAACAAACCGAATGGGTTTTAGGGGTATAAAAGTCAAGGAAATTATAAACAGTAACCAAATTCATAGCTTACAGTCCCGAATATCTATTTTAATTACATCATTGGAGCAGAAGCAATGCAGATCGATTATTACATTAAACACAGTAGATATCTGATCTGCTATAATATTCGATTTACATGAGATCATCTATATGCATGCAAACTCACACTAAGAGCCTTCAGGTGCTGTTGGAGGCATACCTGCAGTTGAAAAACATAACCGTGAGTTAATGAAGCTCAGCAACCTCAGGTGTATGAATCTCAATTACACGGAACTTCCGCTAACGGATATGGCGACCGCCGAAAGTCCCTAAAATATTTTTATATATATAGGAAAATATGAGCGTCATATCACACAACATCGTTTCTCATTGCTTTATATGGCTTTGTATCGCTTTTAAGGGTCATTCCTTTCTTTGACATTTAATTAGGGTATATAACTCGACTCAGAAGCGACAACTCCAAGGATATGACCGACTCAGAGTACAGAGATAAGATAAAGCGCCAATCATCAGCCGGGCTACCCAATAGATTCTGTTTTTGCACCTGCCTACTCTGTGCGTCGCCTTGCACCTTTTATACGCATTCAATGAGGTATCATTTTTCTTGCATTGAGATAATTTGGACCTCCCTGCAGAGAGCAACCCGTGGTTCCGCCACAACGGCGTAGAAGCCGCTGCATGCATGCAAAGAGGATGAGGGATGCCCATCGCTCCCTAGCTGGTTCTCACCCGTGACAATGACTCAGAGGATAATACAGGAGTGAAATGACTCAAACCTAAGCCACCAAGGCTATTCAAAGAAACAGATGATCGCAATGGATTGAAGAAGGGACACCTTGTTCGACCTTCTCAATAAATTCAAGAAAACGACCAACGATCCACAAGGGATGTCAATGCCATCCTTATCAGTTCAAGGAGGCGATATTTCTTATTCGTTTGCTTTTCATTAGTTCACATGGATAGAGTAACTATGCTCAACTTGTTCGACCATCTCAATAATTCTAGGAAAATGACCAACGACCCAACGGATTGACATGGGATGTCAATGCCGTCCTTATCAGTTCAAGGAGGCGATATTTCTTATTCGTTTGCCTTTCATTAGTTCACATGAATAGTATAACTATGTTCCACATCCCCCATTCCTTTTTTTTATTACTCGTTTAACGGTCGTTTTTATTTATTTCCCGTGAGGGTATGTACATTATAAGGTGCGTTCTAGTTCTTTTCGACCCCAAATACTTCACCACATGTCAAACGAGATCGTATATGCACGTTTGACATTATATTTCCATGCGTATGGGTTATATATCTCAAATACGCATTCAGGTTTAGGATTCGAAGCACGAAAATGTCAAAATCTTGGCCAGAAGGCCGTCGCGAGCGTGACGATACTCTGCAGCCAAATTCCAATTTTTTCTTCGTCGCAGCCGCGACCCAGGATGGTTGTGGACGCGTTTGTTCATTGCCCAGAACCTGCAGGAAAACTCTCTGTCCGATACCGGATCCCTCAATTCACACCACAACGTATCCAAACCATTGTATACACATCAAACACAGCATAAACACGTCCCACACATGCACGAACGTGCTTTAATCGTATGAATGAATAAAAGAGGTGTATCGGATGAGTGAGGTTACCTCGAACGTGTTTGATTTCCTTGAAGTGGTTATCGTCCCTCGGCTTCCCGCTGTTGTTTTCCCGCCTCCTCGCTTTGATTGCTGCCTGAAGACGATGATGGCAGTGACGATGCGGATGATGGCAGTGAGGAGGTGGTGACGAGGCAACAAAGACGACGACGACGACGATGAAGATGATGCGTTGGCGGTGATTGATGGTGAAAATGATGGTGCAGGCGACTGCGGCGATGGTGGCCAGAATGGTGGCAGCAGGTGAGTGATGGAGTGGTGGTGGGAGTGAGTGCGGGAGTGGAAGAAGTGGAGTGGGAGTGGTGGGAGAATTAGGAGAAGTGGAGGAGTGGGTGAGAATACCCGTTCCGTCCCACGATACATCTCGTTCACTCCATTATTCACCCAAATTTCGTTATATTAATACATGAAAAATCTATTTGCGTCGGTAGATTTATGCCGAAAATTATGACCTCCCGAGTCATAATCCATTGTTTTTCGGATTAAAATCGCTAGCCCTTACACGCAACGTTTATCACGTTGTAACGTTATTTGTTCCTAATGTTTATTGGCGCGTTCAACCAATCATCCCAAAATATTCCATCATCATATTTGATTTAATAATCAAATATTTTCTTAGATTTAAATATATAACCTTTAAGCACGATTTAGTTTAAAATCGTAATGTTATATATTCATTTTAAAACTCCCAAAATTCTCGGAAAGTGATAAAATAGAGCAATTTAAGGATGCTATAAATTGAATGCTTCATATTTATGACAATAAAGATGGGAGATAACAAATTATCTCCTTTGGAGCTTCTAATGCTAGTAATTCCTCACACCCACAAAATGAGAATAAATATCAATATCTTTACAATCTTTTTAAGAAGAAGAAGCCTAATAGTGTACAACAAAGTTTCAATGAATTGATCATATATCAACAAAATCACTTTATCGCTTTCATGTCTCCCAACGATTTAGTCAATTTTGATATCTTATCTTGATGGAAAGTTTCTTTTATACACTATCCTATTTTGGGAGCAATGACACATGATATTCTTAGTGCTCAAGCTTCCACGGTGACATCCGAGTCATGCTTCTCCACTAACGGTCGAGTGCTTGATGATAGAAGAAGCTGGATGTCCCGAATCTTTGGAGTGCTTGGTGTGTTGGAAGCATTATCTTAATGTCAGATACTGGGAGAAGGACAAGAAACCCGACGAGAGTACTTCCAATTCGGATGGGAGTTTGGAAGAGATGAGAGATATTATGACTTCTTTAGAGTGATTTTTTTTATATGCCTTTGAAATGTATGTAGCAATAATGTTTTTGAATGTTGAATTAGTTCATGAGGTATGGTTTTATGTCCCTCTCATCTTGTATTTTTGTTTGAAATTAATAAAGTAACCAAAGTTCCGCACAGGACCTAAATAAGTTTGGGCTTAGTATTGTACGAATCATGATGAAACGATCAAATTTTTCATCGAAAGGTTAAAAAGATAAGAAAAGATCTCAAAACCGTCAACTTTTTTCGAAAACCGTCAACGGTTTTGAAGACTTGAGGGCAAGGCTTTCTGTTAATTGAAAAACATTATCGATTTTTAATAAACTGTCAATGATTTTGATGTCCAGAGACTACCTTCAAAATAAAATATCAAAAATCGTAACCGGTTTATTAAACCATCAACAGTTATGGATCATTGAGAACAACTTGAAATGAAACACTAAAAATCGATGATGGTTTTTTGAAACCGTCATCGATTTTCGATCACTGAGACCAACTCAAACTGGAAAATTGAAAACCGTTATCGGTATTTCAGAAACCGTCATCGATTTTCAATCACTGAGAGCAACTCAAACTGAAAAATTGAAAACCGTGGTCGATTTTTCGGAAACCGTCAACATTTCTTTCTAGATCTTCCATATAACCCCTCGATCTCTCACTTTTTTCCCACTTCTCTCTCTTCAACCTCAAACCCTAACACACCCAAACAACCAAGGACACCCAATTGAGTCAAAATCTCCCCAAATCTCATCACATCGACACCCGTTCTTCAATTCCCTTACATCACTTTCGTCAAAACAAGATGATTCTCTCGAATTCACTCCACTTGCTCATGTTGATTTCAATACTCAACACCCGGGGTTACGCTTAACCAGTTAATGACGATGGATCGGATGATGACTACAACGGATCCGATGTATCGAGGATTCCATCTCCTTCATAAACCCAACGTGGTGCACCCCGTCCCAATCCTTCTAGGATGACGAACGTTGATAAGGGCAAGGGAAAGCAACCGGCCAAGGAGACGGGAAAAGTAAAACGAAGGCCGGCGGAAGATGTGGGTGTGGAGAAGTTAAAGATCGGTGGAAATACCAATGATTCTCGTCGAAAGAACGCGATGAATGTCGAGATCCCGAGACCTATGCAAATCAACCCTACGGGTGGTAGTCAATCTAGTGCCACTCTTGAGTTTCTATCCGATCATTATGAGGGTGTCTACAATGAGCAATTGAAAAAGAAATTTAATTATGGTCATGTGATTGATCTTGATTGGCTTGATCAAAACAACTTTTTGAGGTTTAGTTATTGATTTGAAGCTCAAGGTTAAAAAGATTTGATAACCAATAGGATAACTAGATGCTATCCAGAGATGGCGTGATTGTTTTATGCTCAATTCGAGCCTATCCCGAAGAGAAGTTGCCATTATAGGTAATGGGTTAAGGGTAAAAATATCATGCTCAATACGGAGATTATTGATCAAACTTTGGGGATCAATTTTGAAGGAATAGCGGAGATTAAACAAAATTGTTGGGAAATGGTTAAGGGGTTTAGTCCTAGGAAGGCTTGTGAGACTTTGTTGAAATGTAAAATCACAAATGCATATGCCTTTCATACAAATGAATTAGATCCCGAAATGAGGGTATTGCATCTTATAATAGGTTGATGGTTGAAGGGAAAAACCGGGGGGATGGATGATCCAACACGCAATGAGATTTTGCTCATGTATGCGTTGGTTGAGAAATGGTTGATCAATCTTCCTTTCTTTCTTTTTTATCAAATGGACAAGTGCGCTAAAGATCATGAAAAGGCTCTTGCATTTGGGAATTATATTTCCCAAATTCTTGAGTATCATGTTTTTGTTTTGAGTAAGGAGAAGAAGGTAGAAAACTCTTTCAAGATTTTGGGGTCTCTGCTCATCTTGTCAGCCTGAAGTGTGCTTTGAATCGAGAAACCGGTATATGGGAGCTCATCCATCCGAGGAATGTGACTAAGAAGCAAGTGAAGGATTCTAAAAGGCCGGATTATTATGATGTCAAAAGCATCCAAGCTAGGTGGAAGGCTTCGCAAGCAACATCTAGTGTACAAGAAGAAGTGGGAGATGAAGAAGAAGAAGAAGAAGGACATGATGAAGATGATGCTTGTGATCATTACCCTCATTTTCGCTCAATGGATCGCCACATGGAGTTCTTAACCGATAACTACGAAAAGTTGGAGCGGAATTATGAAGCACTTTAAAGGAATTTCGACGCCTTCCAAGATCGTGTAACTACGAGATGGGAGGTAGATGATCACCGTCATGATGAGATCACATGCTATCTTAATCGGCTAGCACTACAAGCGGAAATTCCTCCTCCACCGTCCGGATGGTGATAATGATGACGACAACGACATGAATATGTAGTTGTTTACTTGTTTTCGGCTTTGTAATGTTTTTATGCTTGTGAAAAGTTGGATATTTCATCTTGGAAATATGTATCTTTATATTTGGAACAATGTTGCTGTTTTTATGATTTTTAAGTTGTCACTTTCTCATGTTAAAATATTTAGTATGTAATTCGCATGTCATGTCAATATATTGTTATGTTGATGGCACTTCAAACTTTTGTTATGTATGAAACTTTGGAACGAACGTAGCAATTCAAATGTTGTTATGTTGTTTGGAATATATTGTTATTAAGGCTTATAAGTGTAGCACTTCAAAAGGTTAGATTTTTTTCATTTTTGGAAATGAAAACCGTGAACGGTTTCCTTAATCGTTCACGATTTATGCATCATACAACTTTACAGAAACCTGTACATCTCAGTGATAAAAAATCGTCAACGGTTCTAAGAAAATCGCTGCCGGTTTATTTAAAAATGCCAACTATTTCGAATCACTGAGATGTACAGGTTCTTGTAAGTTTTCATGCTGTTAGAACCGTTGTCGATTTTTGACACCGTAAATGGTTGTGGAAAAAACGTCAACGATTTTCAGAACCGTTAGCGATTTTGATATTTAGAAAAAGGAAAAAGAAAAAGAAAAATGACTTTAAATCCCAGTCATAAGGATCGGGTCAAACCCGGATTATTTATAGGAGCGGACCGGACCGGACTTTCATCCTTGGGATCAAGGCCCAGTCCTGACCCCTGTCTGATGGCTAGGCCGACCCTGGCCCGATCAAAGTCAACCGGGCCAGGCTAAGGCTACGACCCGGTCAAAGTCAACCGGGCCAGTCGGGCTGTTCCATGGCAACTCTAATTCAACCTATCAATTATTAACAGTTAGTATATTGGTTGTGTCATGCCATGTGAAAATACACACATTTTCTAAGAGTTACAGACACAAACAAGAGAATAATTAGAGCAGCATATGCATATGCAGCATATCCAATTAAACATCCCCCACTGGCCTATCACGGAAAAAGCACAGAGAATACTTTAACGGTTGCTTAAACGAATGTGCAATTAATTATGCTGCTTAATTTTTCAGTTACTAGCATGCACGCATTGAGTTCATGACCGAGTAGAATGCTTCATGCACTTCATGTAGTATTTCCTTTTCTTGATCAAGTTAATGATGTTAATCCATGGATGAATAGTTAATAAGGATAGTTTTGCTTTAGGTGAGGCAATGGAAAGTGCATGAAAGAATGTGCCTCACATTCTTCTCACCGCAATAACTGCTTAAATCTAGAAAAGATCGTTTGAAAACGGTAACACGTTCGTTAAAACTGTGAAAAAGCAAAACTAGTGATCTCGAATGTTGAAAATCTTAAATATTATATTAAAATAAATTAAAAATATAAAATAAAAATAAATTTTGTACAAATTGAAAATAAGGTTTTTATTCACAGGATTAGATTTATCTGGATAAAATCATTCAATGAAACATAAAGTTTTCAATAAGATGATAAAAGTACTATTGCAAATCAATACTGTCTTTATCCCATTATTATTACAACATTTTGTTATATTGGGTTGTCCTGCGTTGTTTATAATGTTTTCATATTTGAAAAGTTTTGTTTGAGTAAAAAAGATAAAGGAAGAAAGATTTTGTGTTTGAGTATTAGAGTTGGAAAAGTAAAAAGGTAAATCTACGTTTGCAATAATACTGTCCCTTCATTATTGTAACGTTTTGTCATATTGGGTTGTCCTGAATTGGTTATAATATTTTCATATTCGGAAAGTTTTGTATGAGTAAAAACGATGAAGGGAGAAAGATTTTATGATTGAGTATTAAAATTGAAAGAGAAAAAAGATAAATTTAAATTTGTCTGCATGAAGTGAATGCTGAAATTATAAAGGGAGGTGTTAGCAATGTACAATCCCTCCACTTATATAGAAATTGATGAACAAATTTTAGGAAGAAATTATGTGTGTATTAGATGCTTAGGATATAATAGTTAGTTAAATAGTTGCAGACTAGGACCGCAGATGCAGCAGAGTGCAGCTGGGTACAGCAGAACAGCAGGGCACAGAAGTGCAGTAGAGTGTGCACGACTTGAGTGGTGCAGACTACTAGAGGGACTAAAATTTACATACCAAAAATCAATCACATACAACAGCAAAAGATCTCAGAGTTCTCATGACATAGGACTCTTCCTGTGTTCAAGGCCAGTTCCAACAGCAAAGTGAGAGAACCATACCGCAATGCTATTATGCAAGCTGAAATGCAGAAGACTGAGTGCAGTGTTGGATGCAAACGAAGCTACACTAGCAGGTTGAGCAGAGGAGGTGTGAAAGCTGTTGAGTGGGAGTTGAGTTGCAGCAGACTGGCTGCAGTATTTGGTGCAAGTGAAGTTGCCGAAAGACTGGATATGAAGACTGTGCAGCAAAGCTCATGCAGCCGAGGGTGCACCAGAGGACTGCAGTAGAGGTTGTGCAGCAGAAGCATGCAGTAGACCTGGTGCATGAGGTTGAGTGCAGTATGAGTTGTGCTGGAATGGAAAGGAATAAGGAAGGGGTAAAAAACGAGAATGTGAGGCAAAGGTGATGTGTACTGGATCAGAAAAGGTGAAGCCAAGTCAGTCTATTGAAATAGAGGACAAAGCTGTCACTATCAAATACTATAGTCACGGGTTCTGGATCCCTAAGCCTATAAAAGGGGACTCACAGCGCAGAGAACAAGATTGACGAGTCTGAGAAAAATTGAACATAATTTGAGAGCTTTCAAAAAAAGAAAAGCCTTGAAGACTCGCTGTGCGTGAGCTGAATCGAAGATTTAGGATTTGTAAAGAAGGTTCATTAGTCTGCAAGTGAAGAACAACAGCTGCAGCAGAGCACTACAAGATTTACGTTCTTCATCCTTTAGCAAGTAAGATCTTGATGTAAAGGGGCAATCTTTTAATCCAGAAATAAGAACTAGTGAACCTCCTCTTGGCTTGACTACACTGGTCATGACCAAGGGAAGAGTGGACTAAGTTTCTGTTACTTATTGATAGCAGATGTCTGAACCAGTAGAAAAATCCTGTGTCATTTACTTTTTCGTACTGATTATCATTCCTAAAACTGTTGATAAAGAACTTCAAGTCCAAAGAGACAAGCTTTACAAAGGTGAAGTCTCAACTGCAGAACTTTCGCAATACTGCAGTAGACTCAGACAGTGCAGACTAGCCCATAGCTCTACTGTAGTGTTTGGAAATTTTGTGAGATAACCTATTCATCCCCTCCCCCCCTCTAGGTTATTTCTGGGACTTTCAGGAGCGAAGGAGTAGTATCTAAATCCTTAAAATATAAATACTCCATCCATCTTCTATTGATTATATCGTTTTGTTATTTTGATTTGTCCCAAATTATTTGTAATGTTTTTATAGTTAAAAAATTTTGTGTGGTTAGAAATTAAAAATGATGGAGAGAGATTGTGTGTTTGAAAATAAGAGTTAAAAAAAGAGGATATAAATCTAAATTTACGCACATAAAGTGAATCGTACAATTATAATGGGAGGGAGGTAGTAATCACTACAAAAAAAAATCAACATCTAGCGACGGATTAAATTGGCGACGGAATAAATCCGTCTTCATGTTTTACAATTCGTGACGGAATCCGTCGCTAAATATTTTTCCCAAAAATTTAAAAAAAAAACAGTTAGCGACGGAAAAGTCAACGTCCGTCACTAAATTCATTTAATTTAACGACGGATCCGTCGCTAAATTTTAAAATAGTAGCAAAAAACCAATAGTATTTAAATTAAATAAATTGGAGACAGATTCCGTCGTTGAATTAAATTTTTAGGGTTTATTCTAGCGACGGATCCGTCGCTATCATAATGACCTAGTTATGTTCGAACACATTTCATATTTTTAAATAAGGGAAATAAATTTTCTTATGTAGAAAATAAAGCTTAGAGACGGATTCCGTCACTAAATTATTATTCTTAAATTTTGAAATCATTAGAGACGGATTCCGTAGCTAAAATAATTTTTGTTAAATAAAAATA
>JAOVYX010020348.1:0-17159 GCA_035668315.1 Drosera spatulata | reverse complement strand
TAGAACTCTCAATTGAAGATAATACTTCACCATTTTTAAAGATGGTTAAGTTCTCATCTTCTTGTGATTGTTCAGATATAATGGTTGTGATGGTTGTGATGGTTGTGATTTTTAAAGATAATACTTCACCATATAATGGTTGTGATGGTTATTGAAACATAATCATATGAATGGAATATTCATAAGATGACAAAGTTGGGCAAGTGTTAGTTTGATGTTCCATATTAAACTGATTCTCACATGGCCTATGATTCATATTGTTGTTCAGTTCTTCAATCATTGTGGCAATTTCATCTAATGTTTGAGAATAAGAATTATCGTAAGATTGATAATGCAACATACCATATGATTGATAGTTATAAGCCATAGTAAAAAATAATTCAAAATCAACAATCTCACCAAAAATTCCTTTTGAATTTTTTTTATTTGTATAAAATAATTTTCATAAAAAAAAAAACTTTGAGTGACTAAAAATAAAATAAAAATATTGAAACAATTACACCGTCCCCGGCAACGGCGCCAAAATTTGATCGGTGCTGTCGTAGACACGTCAAATTAGAATTTACATGCACTCACTTTCACTCTAAGAATATAAAATTAATGCAATAGTGGAAGTAAAGGTCGAACTCACAGGGACGGTCGCAGTATTATTTATCTTTCCTTAATCACTATAAAGAACTATTACAAATATGAAAATTAAGGTTTGGGGTTTCCAGCAGACATTGAGTCTCAGAGATATCCATCTCCAATCTCTCCATGTCCTCGTAACGTACACTGTTACAACATAGATCTCTAAAGAATAAACATAACTCGGTGAAGACATTCAAAACATGAGGATGCAACAGTTCCTTGAAAGCTACTGAAAGCAGCCTTTGTATGATAAGATGACAATCATGACTTTTAAGGCCCTTCAGACACCATTCCTTATCACGAACATAGAGTCTCAAGTTTGATGCATATCCATCAGAAAAGTTTAGCTTCTTGATCCAATCGCACAATACTGTTCTCGTCTCCTTCTTCAATACATAAGGAGCCTCAGGCATAACTGTTTTCTCGATTCCTCGCCTATTTCTCAACATTCTCAACACCAACTTTGGATGCTTGCAGTACAATTTGAGATCTTTTCTCGTCGCTACAGTTTCTTTGGTCTTTATATTGACCTTGTACCTATGTTCCCCACAACTGGAACGCATCGACAGGTTTTCAGCATACTTCCAAAAAAAAGCATGAAACTGTTGGGATATACGTCTATCTTCTGAACAAGAAGACAAATGTCCCTCATCAGTTGGTTAGTTGAGTAAAACGTGTCCATTATCACATTGTCTTTCGAACATATGTCTTTCAACAATGCCACAATGGTATCCGTCGCCCTATGAGATACGTTGTACTCACACTTGATGTTCGACAACCTTGAAGTTGCCTCCAACTGAGACACTTTGCAATCAGGATACAACGGTTTCCTAGCAGTATTCAACATATCAAAAAAAGCCTTGGAAGCAGGTGACGGATTGTCAGCACAAGCATTTGTTGTCTCATGATCCACACCACCTTAATATCCAACCCCAAATCCATCCATGACCATATCCTCATAAGGATATGTGTGCATTGAGGTTTTCCCTTACTCAACCTTATCATGTTGCATCTATATCCAATAGTTGGACACAAAACCTTGCTGATACAAGTGCACGGTCGCCTCATCCATCGTTTGATAGTACACATTGTGACACTTGATACAAGGGCACCTCAAGTGTCCTAGATAATTGAAAATCTATTTCTCAAGTGTCACAAAGTTCTTGACATTTCTAGCGAATACTATGATAATACCCTTCAACAAACACATTAAAGATAATCATAGCGAATACTATGATAATCCTCAAATACCCTTCAACAAGCCGTTCATACATTCAAGATGTATCATAATACTATGATACATATGATTCTATTTTTCTATCCATTAAAACATGATCCATGTCAAGTACATAAATCATAAATCGCATACTTCATCTAATTTTATAAATGCTACATTCATCTAATTAATTTAGGTCAAAACTATAATAATTACGGGCATTTAAACAATGGCTATATAAGGACATCTAATTAAAGACATTTAGGCCATTTAATAAAATAATCCCTAAATATTTGATTTATCTAGATAGGACTTGTGAGAGCCAAAAGTAAATTTTTTATGTAGTTTGTTCAAGCTTAGTGAAAGCGAAGAATTTTTTAGTAGCTACAATGCATGCATTTTGAAGAACGAACATCCATAAAAAAATCATACATTTTAGCTAAACAATCTTGGCATACTCTCGATCTCTACGAATCAACAAAAATCATCAAACCAATTAACAATGATCATCAACCCAATCAATCAACCAACCCAATCTTCAAACCAACTTTCCACGACATATCAACCCAACCAATCCAATCAACCACATCCAACGATAAACAACCATCAACCCAATAACCCGGATCAAGACACATTCTCGATCCATTCAAATCAACTCAATCCACACCGACAACCTCCGACAATGCATTCAATCAACCCATTCATCTAAACAACCTTAGAAACAACCCAACATTCAAAATTAACTAAAATCAAAAGAATAAATAAAGATAATTTGAGTTAAAGTAAAGAAATTCATAATTAGAGTTTAAGAGATTTGGGGAATCTTCACGGCTTCACTCCCGACGGCTGGGGTTGGCTACAAGTGGCGGCGGCTTGCGGTTACTAGCGTTATCCGACAGCGGCTTGCGGTTACTGACGACGACGGCATCCGGCGGAGGCAAGTGAAGAGGGGAGGTGAGGCGAGGCGAGTGGTGAAGAGGATAGGCGAGGTGAGGTGAGGCAAGAGGAGGAGGGTGGTCAGAGGTTGGTGACGATGACGGTGGTCGAAGAACGGTGACGATGAGGGTGGTGGTTGTGGTCGAAGGTCGGAGACGGTGACGAATGTTTGGGTATGTTTGAGAAAAAATGAAAGGAGAAGGAAGTCTGATTTGGGGATAACGTGAGGTTTACGACAAACTTATTTTTCCCATCATAAATTTGCGATGAAGTCCTGAATCTGTCGTAAATTTGCTACAGTTTGATAGCAAATTAGTGACCAAATATATATTGTCACTAAAATTAAATTAGCAACTGATAGTAATTTCTATCGTAAAGTTTACAACAATTTCGTCACAAATTGATTGTTTTTTTGTAGTGAAATTGAACGCATTGCATATACAACCCACCTAATTTTGTAAACTGGTAGTTCATTATTGGCGAAAATAATATCATAATATACATAATGTAAATGTTCTAGACGATTGTTATCAGTTGTTTTTATGTCTAAAGCGGGATGTGTTGTTTATGTCTTGTTTTCTTGATTTGGGAGGGGGGGAGGGTTGACCCTCAACAGCAATAATGTCACATGACTTTCTTCGATAAGTTTAGGAAAGGCAGGGCGTTACATAAGAAGTATCTAGATTTAAAGAAGCATTATTCACCAGTATGCAAAATAGAGAATGAGAGATTCCGATATATTGCCATTTTTATTACCTAAAATACAAATTGCATCTATTTTACATAATGTGATACAAGTTCTCTAAACTTAGGTATCGTGTAAGTGCTTTCACACTTTCATTGTAGCTATGTAGGTTTCATCAACGTTAAAGGACATGAAAGAAGAACAATTGGCCAATAAAACAATAATGAGTGCAGGCATGGCCATTCTATCCTCACTACATATCACTACCAAATTGTCATCACAAGAGATGTAGAGAAAAATGCATAAAGCTTGCATTTAAAAATTTAGAAAGGTTTTTTTGTGCCTGCCAAAATCGATGCATGTGTTGGAGTCACTGCGATAAACATTATGTTTGAAATATTATGAATGAAACATTCACTCGCCATGCGGTAATGAAGGGTCTAACACGAGCATACATATGAATGAAATTGTTGAACATTTTTTTGCATAAAATCATCGTCGATCATTTACGTACCATTACTATAAAATGCAGTTCAAATGCTTCTATAACATGTTTATATTGAAAACCAGTTTCATGTGATAATCCTTGAATATAAAGACATTTGCCAAGCATACAACTAAGATATTACAAAGTTCATGTCACAAAAGCGATCTGGCTATGCCAACCCAAAACGGAAAGTAAGTATGAGAAAAACGATTGTAATTGGAGCCCAGAACGAATAAATATTGACTTATTTGTTATATATTCTAATGAACTTGACTAGATTATATATGCGCCAATCTCAAAATTTGCTATTGCTAAGGTCAATAGGACAATAATATTTCCCCTAATCAACATCATTTGCTTTGATAACATCAATTGCCTCATGAACACATGTATTATGAGTCTTATAAATATGCAACAGGTCCTCCAAGTCAGGAAAATTAGGGACTTCATAGTACACGAAAAGCAAAAATATCGAAGGAAAATTATGAAAATTTTAACACAAACAAAGGAATCGACCTGCATGGGTCAAAGTGTTTTGCAAGATTCAGGGGACGCAAGGTATATAGTCTTAGTTGTATGTAAAATCGGTTTGGTAATTCTAGTATAATTCTTAGTACACGAAAAACAAATGTATCAAATGTTTGATAACACTGTTCAAATTCTAGTGTACTAACCCGTATGCTACACGAGTTAATAAACTTATTGCAGAAATCTATGATAATAAGGTAATATGGAAAAAAAAAATGTTAAAAACTATTTGAATTTGTCGATCATTTAACACAACAAAAAAATTCGATTCAAATATAAATCAAGATTTATAAAATATGAGCACGTCCTAAACCCTATTTCCTTGCTATATTATATAGATTTGTTATGTTATTTACTGTTTTTCATAAAAGTTTAGAGCTTTTTTCTCATAATTATTTTAGATATTATTTGTGAGTGAAGTTATGGAGTAAAAGATTATGTTTCATGTGTTTATTGTTACCATTTAAATAATCGAATATTTTAATGTTAGTTTTTCCAAATAATAAAGATTAAAATTCCATTGTATTTATATTTATAATAGATTTAGATATTAGATAGATTTTGTCTGGAGTAAAAAATTATGTTTTATGCTTTAAACGTTATCATTGAGAGAATCTATTATTTTAACGTTATCTTTCCAAATATTTAAGATTAAAATATCATTGTAATTATATTTATAATTGATTTAAAAATTAGATAGATTTTGTCATTATAATTAGATTTGTGGTAATGGATTTAGATATTGAATAGATTTGCCAGGAATAAAAGAATATATGATTATAATTTTCTTTTTTTTATTTTTTTTTATTTTTTTTTATTTTTACTCACCAACATTTAAGATCCTTATTATCTATTATAATAAAATTAATAATTTTATTAATAATTATATCATATTAAATTTTCACAATTTATGTGAGACGGGGGTAGCAAAGTGTCACGGGCGAGATAATTTATGGGGTTCCCTTTGAAGAATTGTCTAGAGTTCTTCACATTTCTCTAGACAATTCTATACTTTTCTAAAGTTGGTTAGAATGTTCTAAACTTCTCTAAACAACTCTAGAGTTCTCTAGTTAGGAGTCATTCTAGAGAACTCTATGTAAATATCTTGGAAGAAGAATCTAAATGACTCTTGTACATACTTAGGAGGAAAAGGATATGAAAGAGTCTACATGTCAAGTTTAGAATTTTCTATGGACTTATATATATATAGGGATGAGACCTTTTGGTCAAGTCATCCCAAGACATCCCATTCTTGTAAGCTCAAAATTTTATAAACTTTCAAGTGTTTTTAATATAATATTATTTCTAAGTTCAAACTTTTTTCCGTTCTCAAACATCACCTCTGAATAATGAATAAACTAAACTCAGACAAAAAAAAATGGATACTTTGAATATCGGATAGCCAAAATCTATCCGTCTCAAGAAGCACCCAAACATAATCTTCCTCCATGGTCAATTGCGTACTCGAGTACTCCACTTTCCACCCCAGTCTCGGATCTTTGCTCGGCGACACCCATCGAATAATCCCCAAAACCATAAACCCTAATCGAACGTCACTCTCCTCTCTTTCTCTTCTCAATGTAATTCGAATTCCTCTCCAAATCCAAACCCTCACTATGGTGTCAACCTTCGATTTTCTCTTTACGATCGCACTCTTCTCAGCCCTCGCAGTCTCATCAGTCCACTCCGATTCGATCCACGGATGTGGCGGTTTCATCGAGGTAACTGTAATTGATAGTGATTTTGATGGTGTATTTCTTGTGTGAGTGGTTTGTTATGAGATGGATTGAGAATGTGTTGGTTTTTGTGTGTTTGGTGTAGGCGAGTCCGGGATTGATTAAGGCGAGGAGGCCGAGTGATAAAAAGCTGGATTATTCGCACATCACGGTATGGTTTCGTGTTATAAAAGCTTGTTGCTTTTTCTTTATGTGATGGAATTTGGTGGATTGTGATGTGTGGCGTATTCAGTTGATTCTGCTGTTTTGAAAAGCGATTTCGGAGGCAAGTTAGGTGGAAGCATTGCCGAAATCGGTTCATGATCCATAAAATGGACTGATATTGATACACCGAAAGTTTAAGGAATGAAGGGAGATTTGGCAGTGTATATTGATTATTGGAGTAGCGTTGAGAACTGCTTGGTTGATGTGTAAGAGTTTGATTTTGAGGCAATATGTTTATTTCTTGGAGCATTTGCAAATGAATTGTCTCGGTCGATGTCTTGTCTCTTGGTTGAATTGCTTATGTATTTTTTCGAGGCGTCTTGATAGCTGAGTGCGGTCACAGGATTTCTGTTTTTATGAAGGACATGGCTCCTTTTGTATAAAACAAAATGTTATGTTGGAGAAGTTCTGCTTCTCTAATGGGTTAGTATTTGACAATGTAAGGATGGAATTGCAAAAACAAGAACACAGTATGTCAATTCAGATAGAGATATGAATTAGGATAATGTGGGCAAGAAAGCATCAATGTTAGTTTCATGCCATAATGCTTCTTTTCAGTTGATTTATTTTGATGATGCTGTTTTGCATGAATAGAACAATGGAGTAAGTACCTTTGTTATGTACTTATGCAGTTATTATTCTTGCATTTGCTTGGTAAGGACTTCTTTTAGTATGTTGTGCTTGGGGAGCGAAGATCAACAAATTTGTTTATCAATTCAGGTTGAACTGCAGACGGTGGATGGATTAGTGAAAGACAGAACTCAGTGTGCTCCCAATGGCTATTACTTTATCCCTGTTTATGACAAGGTACTTTCGATACACAGTTATAGATCTGTGGTCTAGTTGAATATTTGGAATACCAAATGCAAGTTTCCGCTTGCATTGGTTGGTTTTGTTTGGACATATTTGTATTAGACTACTTGGGACTATAGACTATACAGTATGACTTTAGTTTTCCATTGTTTCCAATCATTTGGGTATTTGTTAAATGTAAGGAAAGTTGTAGATCATATAGCTCAGATGTTGTAGGGTGCATCACCTGTTTAAGAATTTGAGATTTCACCTTTAGGTTAGACTTTTTGTGTGCCAAACAAGTCGATCTATTTTCGAGTTGATGAGAAGAATAAAAAAAATAAGGAAGCAAAGACGTGCATTATATCTTTTGCCAAGTGTTGCCTTTAACCTAGAGCATGAAAAGTCTAACGTCCATGTCTCCTTAAATTTATATGGCATTTTTGATGGACTTTTCACTGACTCTGTGCATTTGCATTTGAAGATATTAAATTTACTTATCGTCTTTTCTTTTCTACTTGGCCATACGCAGGGATCTTTCTTAATTAAAGTCAAGGCACCAGAAGGATGGTCCTGGCATCCAGATAAGGTAAAGTGGTAACTTTTACGGTTGCTTGTACATAAGCATATTCATGCAGTTCGTCTTATGATTATATGAGTTTCAGACTTCCTTGTGTGGTTAATGTATCTTGGTATCTAAAATGAATGATATTCCTGATAGGTTCCTGTCTTCATTGACCATACAGGATGCAATGGAAATGAAGATATCAATTTTCAGTTCACAGGGTCTGACTCTATTGATTTTTTAATCTTTGTATTTTCTCGTACTTTTGAAGGAGTTTCTTGTTTTTGTCACTCAGATGTTATTTTTTATGGTGTTATTCTGTGTTGTCTTTGTGGTATGCCATACCTGTTTGCAGCTTTTCCTTGTCTGGAAGAGTTCTGGGGGCTGTTGGCGGACCGTCTGATGTGGCTGTAGAACTTCTATCTTCAGCAGGCGACCTGATCTCTTCTGTTCTAACATCGTCCAAAGGAGATTACTCACTCAAAAATGTGACACCAGGTTTGCAAGGAGATTAATACCTGAACTTTGAATTTTGGAATGGTGATTTCTTGTTGAAGAAGCTGAAGTTATGGAATCTGTAGTTCAATCAATTGAAGCTTATTATCGTAATGGAAGTTATGGTTGATTTCAAAATGAGTTGAGCACGGTAGCTTTACTTTTCAGTTTCTGTTCAGTTTCTTGATATGGATTCGTGAGGTGCTACCCATTTGAATTTGACTCTCCCCTTCTTCTATCCCGATCTCCCTCTTTGCCTCTCCTTGTCCTTCTTTTCGTCCCCCAATGGTATCCGTCTCTCTCCTTTCCACATATGAGCAGGCATATGCAAGTATAGCATAGCTATGCTAATTACAATCCCCTCCCTGCTAATTTAGGTTATTAGTGAACCTAAATAATCTCAACGAACTCAGTCGGTAACAGACAGAATCATGGATTGCCCATCATACATGGCCAAAGTGCTAGAAGCTTTTCAGAAACCCCACCATTGGCATTCTGCTCAGCTGTCAAATACACATATTTGCATACGAGGATCAGGTTGCCTTCCTCATTGAAGCAGCTAAGATTGTATTTTTAAAAGCTTATATTTTACATTCATGCTGAATTTAAATAGCACTTGCATGAACAACGTTCATGGTTTTATAGACACTATGATAAACCTGCATTATATCATCAACACATGCATAGGCGTGGAAATTTGTAACAACATGTGGTATCTTGAACAGTGCTTTCCATGATGTATTACTTCATCTGATGTGTCCAACCATTATTTGCATTATATCTTGGGTAGGGTCCGGAGCAATTTCTGGGCACTTTGGACTCTTTAGATGATGGTAAATTGGCCATGTTAGTAGGGGAAATTCATTTGCTTTAATCCTTTTTGACAGAAAGAGTTATCATGAATGCCCATTTGTTTACAAATAAGCGTGGTTCAAAGTCGCAATATCGGTCTTTGTCTCGGTTGTAAAGATTTTGTAATGGTATCGGTTTCAATCACGGTTTCAGGCGATACACAACATTATAGTAACTAGAGAGTTTTAAAATTCATGAAAACTTTATGAGCGATACTCAAAACATTCTAAGAAGTTTACATTGTTAAAGGGTCATAAAGCATCGTATTTGATAAATATAACATTTTAATATCAACCAAACCGCTGCCGACTTCTAAAAGTGATATAATATAAAGAAGTGCACATGCTCAACACTCTTACTCATTGAACACTACACATATAACATAGAGAATGTGATAACTCGAACTCCATGGAGCTTTTAAAAACTAATTGCCCGACTTTTGATATTTAATTCGTCTCCATTAATAATTTTTCTTTTGTTTTTCTCATCTTGGAGAATCTCGCCGAGCCTTGCTGAGTCTATTCCTTTATTTTGGCCAAAAACGTGTTATAAGTGATATTTTTTCAATAAATCACTGAAAACACCAAATATATCGGTTCGGCCTAGGCCAAAATTGATCCGATACACAGTACAGCAAGATCTCTTGGTACAGCCGTGACTTTGAACTATGCTAATAAGTGACCACACTATTTATGCATGGGTGGCAACCTTTTTTAACTTGTGTAAATGTAACATTGGCAGTTATTTCTTCTTCTTCTTCCTCTTTTTCCTTTTCCTCATCCTATGTCTTTTGTTTGGATTAATAGTCTAAATTATCAGATTTTTAGTTGTCTCTGTGTTACATGTTCTGCAATGGCTGATGATTTATCTGTATTTGAAGGCATTTACAAGTTACGGGCTTCCCATCCCGATGTGAAAGTGGATATTAGAAGTCTTAATGAGGTTGGTGACTTAAGAACTGTGACTTATCTGTAGTTATCAACTGATCCTACCCTTATCATATTCGAGATTGGCATCACGATCTATATCACTATATGTTGCAGGTGGAGCTGGGCTTCGGAAATGGTGTTGTTGGTGACATATTCTTTGTTCCTGGTTATGACATTCGCGGCCTCGTGGTAGCTCAAGTGAGTAGCTTCTTTTCTTCTGTTATGTAGTGAGCTATATGTCTTGTCGTTTAGGTGATTGTGTGTATGATTAATAGGATTAATTCTGCTCATACCTGTTTTGTCGCATTCATTTTATATTTTATTTTCCGGAGAATGGCTGGTGTTGCAAAAGGTAGGTAGGTAAATGCTGCAAATAAACTTGACCATTGATCGTGTATAAATTATTTTGAAAGTTTTGTTTTAAAATTAGCAGGGAAAAAAATTAAGGAACAAGATTCACATGACTTCTATGCAAAAAATCAATGGATGAGATTGATTTGCAACGCCTAGTTAGCAACCAACCTTTTGCAACACAAACACTTTCCCATCTTATTGAAACAAAATAAATTCAAATATGTGGATTTTTCATCAATCGTGCAAATTATCATTAATCACCAAAAACCTTACAAAGTGTTATCTTTATAGGTTACAATCATCACAGCCTCAGTTTATCAAAACAAACAAATACAACTATGCTACCGCATCAGAAATACACGAATCAACTTAATAATTTCCTCATACGTTCGAGCTCCTTGGTGAAATAACCTCCGGTTACGTTCTTGCCACAGCATATAGATCATTGTTGGATGACATCTACGATGAATTCCAGCCATCAAAGATTTGCCCTTCATCAGCTTACCAATCCATGGAAACCAATCTTACCAGGATGCTGCCCCAAGACAATGCTTCAACACACCATTCAAACCCCATACCATTCTCTTCAAATAGGGACATGAAAAGAACAAATGTGCATGAGACTCAACATGATCCTGACATAGCAAACATCTCTAATCTTGAACCAGACCAATCTTAGCCATTCGATCTCTCGTTCTCAGCCTTCCCTTCATAGCTAACGAAGTAATCATACCATGACGAGGAAAGACTTCTTTAGACCACGCACACATCCACCACTCACATTTCATAGCAGGAGTTCGAAACATAGAGTAAACATCTGAAGCAGAGGTGACATCCACACAAGGATGCAAATGAATACCTCCTAGGAACTCATCTCTGATTCGCATCATTCCCTTCCAATGCCAGCTATCGGTGACCTTAGGTTGTACATCCCAGACATTATCTCCCTGAAGATATCTCCCATGAATCCATTTGACCCAAAGATAGTCCTCCTTCATTTCAATGGCCCACAACTGTTTTACTTGAAGTGCTTTGTTCCAATCGAACAACTTCTTGAACCCCAACCCTCCTCTTTTTCTGCTTTGGCAGAGATCATCCCATGCTACCAAATTCCTGAATTGCTTCTTTTTCGAGCCACCCCATAGAAAATTCCTGCATATCCTCTTAACCTCCACAAGTATAGTTTTGGGAAAAATAAAGATTTGAGCCCAGTAAGCATGAAGGCTCATCAGTATAGCATCTACAAGGACTCTCCTACCAGCAAGAGTAAGCATCTTTGCCTCCCCTCCATGGATGCGTGCCAGAACCTTATCGAGCAAAGGCTGGTAATGCTTAATATGCAAATGTTTAGCAGTCAAGGGCACCCCTAGGTACTTCACTGGGAATTCTCCCTTTTGAAATCCCAGAATATGAAGAATATCCTGCTGCAGCCCTTCTGAAACTCCTCCAAAGAATACGGACTTGCTAAGATTAGCAGTCAACGCAGAAGCCCTCTCAAAATGGGATAAACTAGTTTCAAGAGCCGTACTAGACTTCCTATCCCCTTTACTAACACCACCAGGTCATCAGCGAAAGACAACTATATGACCCTCATGGTCTTACAGCCTGGATGGAACTTAAATTCCGTATTGACAGCCATCAGTTTAAAGACCCTATCCAGGTACTCCATAGCCAAAACAAAGAGATAAGGGGAAATAGGATCCCCTTGACGCAACCCTCTTCCTCCCTTAAAATAACCTTCCATGGAACCATTTATCACACAAGAGAAAGCAGGAGTAGAGATACAGATCATAACCCAGATCATACAATAACATGATCAGTGAACCTATGGGAGAGGTTTTTTTACAGCATGTCTAACTGGACACGAGCCTCATCAACTCTTTTAGTGATGTTAGAAAACGAGCAACTATGTAATTGTTTCAACAGACTTTAGAAGCTTCAACTTACAAGTTAAACGATACATAGCACAGCCAGTAATATCAGTATTCCAAATTCGGTGCACTATAGGCTTTAAGTCATCATGCAGTGTCCAAGAATTCAGAAAGCGTAAAGAAACATGAGGCTTAAAACCAGCATCATCCCATTTTAGAATAGCAGGAGAATGATCTGATATACCTGCTTCAAGGAACCCAGCTTCAGTGAAGGGGAATGAAGAAATCCAATGGTTTAGCGTTGATTCAAGTACAGTTGAATCAACATTGTAACTAACTTCACCCTCATCCAAGATTCAATACCTTAGTTATTATACCAAGTATAAAAACAACCAGTACTCTTCACATCTTCCGGACTAGCCTGAATCACACAATCAAGCATCTTTGTCGAGGGCTCAATTTGTATCCCATGGTAACCTATTTTCTCATCTATCCTCATATACGAGTTAAAATCACCCATTACCACTCATGGAGCATCATCTGCACGTACCATATCAATTCTATTTCATAGCTTCTTCCTAGCAGCAGCATCATTCTTTGCATACACCATAGAAAGATAAAATCCCATCCCATCCACCAGCCTGTGTACCTTACAATGTAACTTCTGATCACATCCAGAAATTAGCTGAATAGACCATTTATGAGGATCCCAGGCCAACCATATTCTTCCATTATAGGCATGAGCATAGTTGTCCAAGCACTCCCATGGTCCAAAACATGTCTTGAGAATTTTATCTCTCTTCGAATTGCCTTATTGCCTTATGCTTCTCCAAAGCATTAAGGCCTCGAATATTCCAGCTAACCACAGTCATGTCACAGCTGACTGATCCTTCACTAGCCCACCCACCTCAGCTTCCATGACAAGAGCAGCATTAGACTCCAACCGTGGGTTAACATCCTTACTGACAGAAGGAGCATTAGTTTTGATCTTCTTCACACTCTTCTTCTTAGCCGCTGCCCAGACCTCCTCTAACTTGGTAGAATTACCTATTTCCTGCTTATCATCATGCTTCATAGGACCCTCAGGTGTAACATTAGCAGGTTTCTCCTTAATGACGGCTGAATCACATGGAGTAGACACAGACTTTTCCTTTGGTACATTGTCCTGCTTCCCATCTTCCTTAGTCAAAGTAGGAACCACCTTTGGCACCCATTTCTGAGTAGAGAAAGCCTTTTTCTGACAGTCAGCAGCCCTATGCCCCCAAAGCTTACATCGCGCACGACAAACTGGTAACCATTCATATACTACATGTTGAGTGATAACCTCCCCATCAGGCCCTTTAAACTGAAAACTGTCAATCACTTCCTTAGTGTCATCCACATCCACTAACACTCGAGCATAAGTAATTCTCTCACGTTCAGCAGTGACTCGATCAGTACGTATAGGATAACCAACCTTCCTAGCAAACTTATCAATCACGTTCTGCTCCCAGAATTCCAGATCTAAGTCCATCAATCGGATCCAAACAGAGATACGCTTAATAGTCTCTTTTTGGAGCGCAAACTGTGGTGTCCATTCCCTTAACACCAGAGGTTGACGATTGAGGAACCAACTATCACCTAGAATTTTCTGCTTATCATTCTCATCCGCAAAGTGAAACATATAATACCCCTTTTTATGAAGATGAATCCCAGGGCACACAATCCCTTTCCAGTTCCGATCAACAAAGGACTGCATCACAGAAAAAGGCACTCGTTCCCCCCAAAACGTATCCAATCAAGGAATTGCTCCAGTATCTACGATTCTCAGCCACATCCTCCAACGAAATCACGAGGTCTTCTTCACGATGATTCACATAAGAAAGTCGAAGTCCAGTGTAGGTCTCATTAGTGTCCGTCACGTCCTTTTTAGAAGGCGAGCCAGTCAATGCCTCCACAAAGGATTTCCTCACACTTGCTGCTTCAACCCTAACCTCAGTCTCCTTCTCCATTCGTTCACCCCAATTCGGACGCTCAGTCTTACCCTGATTCTCCATCACTTGCGTGGCATCCTTCAGTCCCTTGATCCTTCGTCACTTGTGTGGCATCCTTCACAGTCCCCTCTTTCACAACGATCGCTTTACTCACAACTTTTGTCCCCTTTAACTTCCCCTTTAACTTCTCATCCGTAGAAACCTTCACCTCCATCGGAGCCACTGGCTCAGACTCAACTTTCTTCGTCCTACCCATCAAGTTTGCGGGGCGGAGGCATGACAGCCGCTGTCGTCGCCACCCAAGGAGTTCTCCAAACCCTAGCCTTTTAAATATGTGGATTTTTGGTGTTACTTGGATGTGCACTTTAAACAAACTTTCAGCAGGAATAAATAAAAGTCAGTTTAGACCTGCTACTTTTGTTTACCTTGCTCCAATTTTTGTTTTCGCTCTGTATTTAACTGGTGCATTTCTTATGTCTGCTACCTTTGTCATGTAGGGAAACCCAATCCTTGGAGTTCACATTTATTTATATTCAGAGGATGTCTTGAACGTCGATTGCCCCCAGGGTCCTGGTGATTCCCCTGGCCACAGGAAAGCTCTTTGTCATACTGTGTCTGATGAAGAAGGAAAATTCACTTTCAAATTAATACCCTGTGGTAAAAATCTGAGGATTTGATCTCATTCGGGGTTGCACTTGTTTTGTTATAATGAGCGGTTATTTAATTTTTCTCCTTGGCTAGCTGTCATTGGTTCTGAGATCGTGTTACCAATATATTAATGTGGTCTAGCTTGACACAGCCATTCTCCCATGTGTTTCCTCTGGTTTCAATACCTGACGTGGTTCATTAGAATTCTGAATCTTGTGACCATTCTGATGAGTTGTTAACCTCATCATCAATGTTAAGATACTTGAGAGAGTCAGCTTTCAAGCAGGCAATAGATTACGTTTAATCACCATATAAATTATGGGAAATTCTGAGCGGTTGAACAAAAGAGTGTTATTTTGTAAATTAAAAAGAAAAAAAATGTGTAAGATGTGTTGCAACAATGCTCTTCTTGTATGTGATGACTTTATTCTGTTGTTTACTTGCAGGCTCCTATCAGCTTGTTCCGTATTATAAGGGTGAGAACACAGTTTTTGATGTTTGTCCTCCCCTTATAACCGTGCCTGTTGAGCATCAGCATGTCTCAGTTTCTCAAAAGTTCCAGGTACATTGACTTGATTTTTGAATTTTGTTTCTGTTTCAAATGTTCCCTGTAATAAGCGCAATCCAAATTAATCTGCTGCTCAACTGCCAGGGTTCGAAACTTCGAACCCGTCCTCGAGGCATAATATGAATGCCACCTTTGTGTGGTTCACACATTAGTAATTTAAGCTTCTAAAACTTTAGTCTTATAGAAAATTGATGGTACTTGTGAATACGGTTGGTACTAATGTGTGGTTTACACATTAGTAATTTAATCTTCTAAAACTTTAGCATGCAGACAGTTTTCAGTGTTATCCGATATTTGCAAGTTTTGTTAATGCAGTTGATCTATTTATCTGGCTCTAGCTGAGTTCATGATGGCAGTTGTTTATTGGATGAAGATTTTACGTGATTCAAGTGCAGTAAATTAGGTAGTGTGTCATCCTCACATCATTGTGCTTCTTCTGTTAATTGACTTGTTTCAGAACTTGACTTTGCGATCATAGCCATGGCTTGAGATCTTGCTTGTCTGGGCTTTAGGATGGTCAAATTGACTTTAAAACATTTTTTTCCCTCAGATGGTGGCTTTTTTAAAAAAGAAAAAAAAATAATAAAAAAGCCTGATAAGCGTTTAGTGTGCTGATTTTGATAAGGCTAGTCTTGACAAGTTGATTTGGCCTTATGCCAAAAAAATTTCGTTAGATGGTGCTCATGGCTTATTTTGTTAGTGAAGAGTCATTATCCTCCATGGCATGAACTCCACGGCATGAAAACTGTCCTGAGCTTTGATTTATCTTTCTGGTTTGTGTAGATGTTTTAAACAATTAGGAAGTCAATTGATTGACAGCAACAATCATTATACAAAAGAAAATATGCTGCTGGAATTTGCTCACAATATGGACTAGGTATTGATTATATGGACTGCCAACCTTGTCTTAGACTTGTAGGGTTGAGACAAAGATTCATAAGTTTTATCATCATTTTGGTTGAATTAACCTCAGGTAACTGGATTTTCTATTGGTGGGCGAGTGGTGAGTGGAAATGGAGCTGGGGTGGATAGTGCCAGAATTTTGGTTGATGGCCAGGAAAGGACTCTAACGGACAAAAATGGATATTACAAAGTTGATCAGGTATTATGCTCGTCTTATTTACCAGATTAATCTATTTGCTCATCCTTGTCTATTTGTGTGAGAAGTTTTACTTTAGTCTCGTTGCTGCTCCCGTATACTGTAGGCACTAACATGTTTGGTGTTGGATTAATATTGACTTCTCTTGTTTGTCAAAAATAAAAAATAAAAAAGACTCCTCTTGTTGCTTTTAATTTTTTTGGCACCCTCCCAATGCTGAAGCCTGACTGGTTTGTCCCTTTGGATAGGATTTATGATCCCGGGAGTATTAGTGGCAACCCCCACCCCACCCCACCCCACCCCAGTGATTAATCCCCTATATGTTGTAATAAGTTAATTGGCTGAGAATACTCCTACTGATGTAATATTGCCAAACAAAATGAAACATGTTTTAATGCATATGACCTGATGGTCCTGACTTCTTTTTTGGTCTATTAATAGCGCGTGTCATGTTTCCTGCTTCAACTTTGTTGGTTCTATGTGCACGCTCTTGTTGACGCTGGGGTCTTCTTAAATAAATGATGTGCATCTCCATGGTTGCTTGACTTGCAAATGTGTTTGAATTGCAGGTTACATCTAATAAGTATACAA
>JAOVYX010020347.1:0-17160 GCA_035668315.1 Drosera spatulata | reverse complement strand
GGGGGGTGGGGGGGGAGATGGTGGCGGAGGGTGCGGGTGAGGATTTGTTCGATAGCTGCCGCCATTGTTAGGGTTTTGGAGAAGAAGGGTTTGGGGTTACTGTTGGGAAGAGAGTGAGAGGTAGGTGATGTGAGGAATCGTGGCTTCTTGTTGTTGTGACACAGTGAGTCATTTCATGGGACAATTTTGTTTAGAAAAAGTCATTTCCCAAGATGAGTGCAGTAAGACAAGCCTAGAATTTGTCACGCATATGGAAACATTTCTTTTGTTCTTAAATGCTCTCTAGGTTTTATTTATTTTATAATATTGTAACTGTTTAGTATTTTTTTTCCTATTCAAATTGAATTTTTTTGAAATGTTTCATTTGAATTATAACGTTTTCATATTTAATAATTTTTTCACGTAAAAATATCAAAATATCTCTATTTTATATTATATTAACTTATCAAATATTATTTTTCTTTCTTTTTTAACTCACTCGTTTATCTCATACATTCATAAGAACAAAATTGTCATTCCCTATTAATTCAACACACATAATAAATTATCGTGTCGAATCAAACCGTTATAATTTGAATGAGACGGAGGAAGTATATATATTTTGAGGAACTTCATCATTAGTCTTAACAAGGTAAAAAAATTATCACTGATCCATGATTGAAGTACATAATTTAAATTATGATAAGTGTTTTACGATAATTTTATGTAAAACGATATTTGATCGTGAACGATTCGTAACTTGAATAACTTTATTGCTTATCTAATACGATGCTGCAAAATAAACGGGATAGAGGGAGTATTATTTTCGTTTCATATGAATCAAAACATTTTTTCGTCGTCACAAATTGAAATCTTTTCTTTTTTTAATAATAGTTTAATATAAAAATGTTAATTCAATCACATATATAATCTATAAATTTAACACATCAAAATATTTCAGTTAAAAATGGGACTAATGTAGCATAAAGACCGAATAGATATGAGTTCGTGGGGGATGGATGACATACATAGCCAAAGATCATGTGCAATACCCAATTTTCGTACCCTAAAATTTTGTGAAAATTGACGACCCTGTCCCAAAGCCATCCTCTTTTGCCTTTGATAAAGCTCTGATTAAGATCAGGGATTCAAAATGGATACACCGTTCGTTCAAATCAACGTTCGAAAATCCCGCAGATAACCCAACCAGTCCCTCCCTCTGCAACGTTCCACTTTTCGTACGACAACATGATGCACTCTCCCTTCACTTTCCCCAAAACCACCCACTCCACTCACCACAACCCAAATTCAAATCTCAACATCAGCTCAAACACCCATTTCACCATTCTCCACTTTCCCTAAACCCATCAATCAACAACAATGTCTCCTCTCAAAAATCCCACAATCATCCCTCCTCGCCAATCATCCCATGATGGTGACGATTTGAAGAAGAAGAAGAAAACCTATGAGGAGGAAGACAAGGACAAGGAGAATGTGGTGGTGAATAGCGATGGTGGTGGGTGTGATGGGAAGTTGAAGGAAAGGAAGATGGTGTTGAAGGAGAGGAAAGCGGCGTTGAAGCCGTCTTCGCTGCAGATTTGTATGCAGATGGACGAGACTGTTTCGGGTTTGGGTGCGAGTGCGGGTTCAGGGTTCGGGTTGAAGGTTTGGGGATCGGAGGGCTCGAATTCGGGGAATGTTTGGGATTACTCGGATTCCGAGGCCGCCCCTGCTTCGGCGTGGTCTACCCTTTCTAATCGGTGCGTGCATAGATAACTCCTAGTTGCTGGTTGGTGTTTTTCTTTCCTGTGTGAGGGATGAATGATGATGATGTTGTTGTGGTGATGCTTTTTGTGTTGGTGTTTGTTTAGGACATTGTTGTGCAAGCAGTTGCCTGTAGATATTGGAAGATGCAGTTGTGTTATAGTGAAGGAGGCAGTGCCGAAGGAACTTGGCGGCGGTGCTCTTTATTGTTTTTATACTTCTGTAAGCTCCCCTCTTATTTTCCCCTGCACGCATTGATCAGGTCATAATACTTGTGATAATAGATTTACCCTGTAGGCTGTATACCCTTTCTTACAACGTTGAACTATGGAGAGATGGCTAGCGAGATATGTATTTCTATTCCAGGAGTTGTAAAAAAAAAGTTTGGAATATATAAATAGATAGGCTATGACCAAACGGTCTTGCTACTTGATTGAATTCTATGTAATGTATGGTTCTCCCCGGCTTCTTACATGGCCAAAGATTCAGTGCTGCTGGATTTAATATCAAACGCTTAGCTTTGCTTATACCAGTGTCATTAATCATTATATTTTTCTGAACTATGTCATGCTTTCTCACTTTTCTGTGATCTCTCTTCCTTATGTGTTGATCTTTCACATCTCGATCTTCTACTTAAAATGATGGGTGCTGGATGGAGACTACGAGTTTATGCAATCAATTCAAAAGATAATATACTTGACTTTGGTTTTTCACAGGAAGGCCAGGGCAGGCAGAACAGAAAGCTAGCATTGGCTTATCACAAGCGCCATAATGGACGGTCCAGATTCTTCGTTACTCAGAAACCAAAGGGTGGCAATTCATTCAGAGCAGAAGATACCTTCAAGTGTTTTTTATCTGCAAACCTTGTGGGTTCAAAATACAGTATCTGGGATCAGGTTGGTTCACTGTAATGTTGACAAACATCATTTTCTTTGTTTGTCTTCTCACTCACAGCACGCCTTCTCTAACTTTCTAGTTTTTGCTATGACAGGATATCTCATCGTCAGGCCCCAAGAAACAATCCAGGCAGCTTCAAGCACTTGTTGCGTAAGCCAAGTGTCTCATAGATTCATACAGAATAGTTACAACAGTCTGCATCTATCTCCTATGTCATTTAACAGTTTCTCTGTGCACCGTGCTGTGCTTCGTACAGGTTTACGCCTACTATTTCTTCCTGGACAGGAAGCCATCGAAGTATGAAAGTGTGGATTCCAAAGAATGCAACCTTGCAGCACAAACAATCCAAAGTGAGTTTGAAGCATAAGCTAGCGGTCATAAGCTGAAGCCTGAAGCTGTTTATGACTATTGCTTAACAAATTTTTTCTGAAGTCGAATACATTGAATCTAATTGGAATATTGTGACTATGCTAGCTAAAACATGCCAAGGGACTCCATGAAGTCAGGGAGAGGAACATAGACAATTCTTATCTGCTACGTTCAAGAGTTCCACAATATAACAAAGTAAACTATTCCTGGATCATTCACATTGCACTTGTTATTCGCACAGTTTGTTTTTTTCTTGGCTGACGAAGAACAAATTTTTTCTTTGATTGGTCCATGTTATGATTTTCATTGCCTTTTCAGATAACGAAGCAATATGAGCTTGATTTCAGAGAAAGGGGGAAAGGTGGCCTCAGAATCCAGAGCTCTGTGAAGAATTTCCAACTTGTTGAAGTAGGTGTTATCTCCTCGGTTTAGACATAGCTCTACGTTCTGTCTAGTGCCTTAATGCTTAATACATGTTTTGGCTGTCAAATTCTCAACTTTTTCTTGTTACGAATAGGAGAATGGAGGACAAACTGTGCTACAAATGGGAAGGGTTGGAAAGTCCAAATATCTGGTGGATTACAGGTAAAGGAAAATGATTCTTTCCTTGTTGCAATTTTTCTGTGTTATTATTAAGCAACCTGTCATTGTGGATCTGTAATATATACTCTGGTGCATATCTCTACGTTGCAGGTTTCCGTTAGCAGGGTACCAAGCATTCTGTATATGTTTGGCTTCTATTGACTCAAAGCTGTGCTGCACAGTTTAGCAGCTTTGTCGAGGATGAAAAAATGTGTAATGGTGAACTTCTGGTGCCCCTTGTTTTGATATGTGTAACTTTGAGGCTTTGAGCTTTTAGGATTGAGCTATGGGCTTCAGATCTGTTTCGGGAAGAGAGGCGTCATGATGATTGGCTATAATGTGGATGAATGATGATGAAAAGCTCCCTTGGGAATGACAGTGGAAGAAGAGGAATTCCTTTACGATTTCCTCTAAGATTTTGAGAAAAATATATCACCATTTTGCTCTTGAGCACTTTGTACTCTAATTCAGTAAGATACAAATGAAGGCAGTAGTATTTTGTCTACTGCTAGGAAGAGGATTAGCTTATTCTGTTCTAAAATTCTGAAACATACCACAGGTGCCACAGCCATTGTGATTGTGCTCGGACAGCTATCACATGGTGTGTAAGAAAGCTTACAATTCAACTCAATCATATCTATCCTATGAGTTTATTTCGGTTCCTGCATTTGACACTATACTATCAACTCCTAACCTATAATCTGAGAAGCACTCTTCTATTGCCGTAGTCAGAGCCTGGCAAGATGACTGATGTACATAGGGTAGGCGTCGTCTGGGTCTTGTGCATTGAAAGCTCTTGCTGCGAGGACCTTATTTGCAGCCTCAGTATGATGAGCATTATCCCAGTATGCAAACTCATCTTGGTTTGGGCATGGAAGACTAAAAGGAAGACAAACAAACTGCAATGCCCCACAGCAAGGAATATTGGGCACCCTTAACCCTGCAAGAAAACGATCGACAACTAAAATCATCTCCTGAACAGAAAGTTTGCAGGAGGTGTTCTTGAAGTAGAATAATTAATCAGCGACCGGTATACCTAGGCCTGAAAGATCAGCACCGACGATCCCGATAGTGTTGATGACAATGAACTTTGCATCTGTGTACTTCTGATTGAAATTGTCGGCCAGGGTTTTCAACCTCTCATTGTAACCTTGGATGACACTGTTGACGATGCCCGAGCAACCTCCAAATCGGCTTAAGGCCGGAAGACAGCCTAAGGGACCGAGTCCAATCAAAACCACCTTTCTTGCTCCATAGCTGTACAAAGTCTGATCAAGGAATACTTGTCAAAAAAAAAAAAAAAAAAGTCTGATCAAAAAACAAAACCAACCTGAGTTGGTGTAGTGGTGTTTAACTTAATTTTTTTTTTTAAAGTTTTGGGTTCGAATCTCACTAATCTCAAAATGCAGATTGATCACGTCCGTTGACTTTGATCAAAACTTATAGCATGGCACTGATGTGTATAAGGAAAACTAGAAGTATGTTTTTTCTCGAACTTTCATTTGGAGACATGAAGAGTGGGATGTTATATCAACGTGGCTTGGTCTTGCTCAGTAGTTTTTGAATGGACTAAAGCTAAGCACTTACATCAAGCTGCTGGGATAACCGAAGAACAAGGTCATCAGTGAACTGTTACGGTATAAATGGGCTAGTTGTTCTGAAGAAGTTCAATGGGTTGAAATAGTTAAGCATGAAATCGTTGCTTCCAGCATAAACCGAGTAGATGCATTTGTTCAGGTGACCTGAAGCGTTGTTGCCTAGAATATTGCTTATTCTGGAGATAACTGTTTGGTGATTGGACAACTGTTGGTCCATGCTAACTCTTTGACCCTGGAAAGAACAAAGAAGATACATATGAGACGATTCCTTTTTGTAAGCTGGAATGACAACTTACGATTCAGAAGCTGTTCTTGTGAAGAAAGGAATCATGTTGATTTGTGTACTTACAACTTGATATCCTGTTTCAGGTCGAATGCCAGCCGATCCAGATGCATAATTTATGCTATTCAGGATAACATCATCTTGAGCACTCGGAAATGGCGGAATGTAGTTCTCCATGCCAAGGTACTCTCCTGTCATCAAGAAAAGGATCAGAAGGAATAAACATAAGCATCATTGGTTTGTCGCAGCAAATGAGATGTAGGAACCTATAAGATCGACAGTCGTCCTCCCATTTGTGAACCTGCCAGTTGGCCGTGGCCCTCCAGGGAAGTCGATTCCATGGGGTAGGAAATTGGCTTTAGCTAATGATGCAAGGTTGTTGTTATTGCCACTATCTGATAACGAGTCTCCAAATATGAAGAAGCAAGGAACCAGAGGTTTGCCTTCCGCTCCAAGCTTGGCAACTAACTGTAAAACAATGATAAAAATCTATGATATCCTTCGTCCAAACATTTTCGTTTCAGTCAAAGCATACAACTAGATATCGCTAAGTGAATGTGGGAAAAATTCGGATTCTTTGGGTGGTGTTGATAGATGGATGTGATATCAACAGAAGAACAAATTATCTTGAAAGTGCATGCAAGTGTAGAATTTGGATGTCAAGATGGCAACTTGAAACTCATATATGCTTCTATATATACCTGTAAACCGTAACAAGTGTATTTATTCATGGCACAATTACAATTAAATTGGCATAACCTTCACTTTGACTGGCTCATTATGCTTCTTATATGGTTCAAGTTGAATAACTATCAATTTGATGAACATGTAACTGATTTATATTAACTAGGCTTATTGATGCCATTTTCCTGTCAAAAGGAAAAGAAGAGCCACGAGACAGAGAATGCATACATGCCATTTATATCAATTCAGGCAGCCGCTACGGGTATGTATGATAATCGAAATAAGGTTTACTAGATTGTATAAGTATGCTTGGCTTGTTTTGCGGTCCTTCATTTATCGTTCTCTTAAGTTATACATGAGTTTCACTGGAACTGTTTCTGAAAACAGTACAATTTACAGCTTATTATGAGTTCAGTAACATGCTCCATGAGTTATACCTTGGTCATCCTGGTTTGCAAATGAAATTGAACTGAAAGACAATTACAGCTCTATGGCCAGACCATTCACTTCAACTTATCTCTCCATATCTGGATTCTACCTCTACGACTTTACATGCTTTTATTTATCACTATTATCAAGCAAACACTAATCTGAACCTCAATCGTACAATTAACAAAATCATGTTAGGCATCATAACATAGAAATCAAACACAACAACAGCCACCTATATATGTTCACGAGGATTAATACTCTCTCAGTCCCAATTTATAAGTAACAGTTTGATCCGATACGAGATTTTATACGTATGTGTTGAATCTTTGTAGTTTTTAAGTGAAGAAAAATATCTTTTTTAATGATAATGGGTTTACTATAAGTGCTGAGAGAGAATAGTGGAATGCATTGTGACAAATAGTGACAAATAGTGATTATTTTGATATTTTCATATAAAAAATTTAAAATATTACTCCCTTCGTCCCATAAAGGTTGTAACATTTTAATTGTGCATAGATGTCGAAGTGAACTTTGACTCGTATCGTGGGATAATCAAATGATTTTTTTTTGTTAAATTTTCGTGAAATACTAATGATACTTATTGTATAGTATAACTTGATCTAAAAAACTTTTTATTTTTATATCGTCTTATGATTTAACGAAACTAGTGAAAATACATACGAAATAATATCAAAAGTGAAAGTGTTCATGTTTCAAGGGACAAAAGTAATATATATATGGGTGATGATAATGGACAAACACTGGCTAAATACCATAACCCAGCAAACTCTGACAGAATCAATGACAATCGTCCACGTGGAGTAACGGACGACATGATTTAAAAATACAACTTAACTATCCGTTTGTATTTTACGCGACCACCCGCTTTAAATAATAACGGACAACAAATAACAATTATACCCCTGATTAAAATTGAATATTCTTTTTATAAATTGTCCGATTAAAAAAGAAACGTATTATAGAAAAGAAAAAAGAGAAATTATTAAATTTGAGAGCATCCGTTTGGAAAAAGATACAAATTATGCAGAAATGGTTGTTTTGGACTTAGTTTTTTTTCTATTCTCTATAGCCCGTGTAAAAAGAAACGGATTATACAAAAAGTTTGGAGTTTGGGATTTAGTTTTGTTTTTACTCTTCATATTCCGTTTAAAAGAGAAATGGACTATACAGAAAGTTTGGAGTCTGAGACTTTTTTTTTCCACTCTCCATAGTCCGTATAAAAAAGAAACGGACGAACGTTGTTTCAAAAATAAGTCATCTGTTTCTAATAGACTCGGATAATGCAGAGTGCAAAAAAAAAAAAAAAAAAAGGCCAACCTTATTATGCCAGAATCCCTGAAGTACATATACAAGTGTTTCATTTGGTCATCAAACATCATCAAAATTCATCAACATTCATCCAAAACATCCACAAACGGATACATCAATCGACAAACTAATTCATATTCGATTCATAGAAAGATTTCAAACTAAAAACCAACAAGAAATGTTAGAGCTATTACAAATATATCAATGATCAAGGTCGAGCTCTACATTTCAATAATTCCCAAGCTATCCTAAAACGAAATGTGATAGCAATTTCATCCATCTATTGTTCATCCAGATTGTCGAGTGGTATGTCTCGCAATATGTTATCCATAAACTTCAAAACAAACACTCCACATTCGTTATGATTTGGTTGTTGCGTACGATTGTTGAAAGAATGAAATTCTGCATCATTGTCTGGGAAGTTTTTGCCCAGGGAGTAGGACCGAAGAAAATACGAAAGATATCTCGTCTGCATTATGAAAACGAGTTAGAACAACAACATGGTTTGAAAAATTGAAGTTAAGAATTCACAAAGATATGGACGTGTGAAAATAGCTTAAAAAAACGGAATCTGCCTGTGATATTGTTGGGCGAGAGACATATAGGGCGTGTCCCTATTTAGGGGATCCATAAGTATGACCTTGCAATACTCCACGTTAAAGATGAACAATACAAAATGATTATCCGATGCATGTGGGGGCATGAAAATGACCTTCTTCTCCGTGAGCGAGCCTTGTCTATTATAATTGAAAAATAGCCAAGGCCCCGTCTCACCAACCTCTAGAAACTTCTTATTTCTCTTCCTCAACCAAACTTCGAACTCTTTTTTGTTGCAGGAATGAAAATGCATGGAAAGGACACATGCAAAGGGGTCCCTTGTTGACGGCCTTGTGATTAAGAGAAAAGCATAAGCGTTGATCACCGTATTAAACAACCATGTCTCGGGTTCGAGGGAACGAAAAACCTCGTAAGTGAGGTCATGGAATCCGTTCCGTCCCTCCCTGATGACATAATCATACAAGCGGTCCGTCCCTTCAGTCCATTTATAAAACATTATGCTTATCTTTCTTTCATATATAGGTTTCTTTGCGTATCCCTTCAGACCTCGTCTCGGACGTGATGGCTCGATCGTAGCCGGCTCCATGAGAACCTGCTTCGTATGGACCCGCTCGGCTCCATGTCCTCAATCATGTCCATGTAAGGAAGTCTCGATCATATGGATCTCGGCCTTGAGCTGGCTCTGAGTTGGGATCTTCGTAATCTACAGATCATGGCCATGTGTATCCTCGCCTTGTGCATCCTCGCCTCTTGCATCTTCTGCCTGTAGTTGCTCACGATCTTTTCTCTTTTTTCCCAAATAATACGTCAAAAAATTGGCATCTTCGTTCTCAACCTTCGGCAACAATGCCGAAATGTGATCGAGAAGAGGAATATTGGCGAGTTCGATTTGGTTCAAAATAGACCATTAAGTCTTCATCCGAAACGAATAGAGAAAATTATAATTTCTAATGAAGAAAATACAACGAAATTCAACGGATGCCAAATATGAATTTTTTTTCCAAAACTTACAATATGCAAAGCCCAATATCAGTCAAATAAAGACCGTGGTTGATATTGGGGCTTGTAAATTTGCTCCAATGGATGAATGCGTAGACGTGTGATTCTTTTTAGGTACACGTGTTTTGCCCCATATTCGACAAGTGTACAAGGTATAGGTTGGGTGCTTGAGTTGTATAGGTTCTGGAATTCCATCTATAGTTGGGGGTTTCAGTTCGAAGGCTAGAAAATGTGGTGCGCTCTTTCGACCAGTTCAGGTTCAAGGTAAGGTCCACCAATAATTGACTCAGGTTCCTCCGAGCCTCCCCCTATCCGTCTCTTGATCCCTTTATCGATTGCACGTGTTTTCAGTTTGTTTTGATCTTCACTTGAAACCCACTTTTCTTTGTGTACGATTTGTAACATTTCTTCGCCTCATCCAATGACCTGAATATTTTACCTTTAAAAGGTTCAGGACAATCAGATCCAGAGCTAGATTCACCTGTGTTTGTGGTTGGATTAGTCTCCGATGTCTTGAAAAAATTATCAAAATAACTAGATGTCATGTTTAGAGTGGATTTTGTGAAAATATTTGAGACGACGATGAATTGGATCTTGAAAAAATATTGGTGATATTAATGTAAATTGGAGTGTATTTCATTACAGATGAATTGAAATGATAAACATAGCGTACATGTGCCAAAGAATAGTTGGTTAGCAATCAAGTTGTCAGTTCTCTTTATCCGTTTAAAATAAAAACGAACAGCCTAAAAATAAGTTCTTATGACACGTGTCTTTTTCTGAATAGTATGAGATTAACAAAAATAAGCTTTTGCCATATCCTGAAAAACGATGGAAAATCTATTCTTTGTCCGTTTTTTTTAAACGGACAAGTTGTGCCATGGATAACGACACGTGTTTTCTCGTCATTTGTTTTTTGAACAATTAATTTGTTCTTATCTTCACTATCCGTTTACATGTTAAACGGACATTCTGAGTTACTATAGATCTAATCCATATTCAAGGATTTTTCATACATCTGGGAGCTTTTCTCTCATCCTTCTTACTTGGGGTGAATCTTTATCGTGGTTGAAAGTGATGACGGGCTGTAAACGTTTCACCATTTCTATGTTTACAAGTCGTCATCTCGTTCCACCACGACTAAGATGTGTTTTGATGAATATGGTAATATCTACGAACAATAATTATGATATGTTCATCATTCTTCATTGGGTGAATCTTAATCGAGGTTGGAAGGGATGAAGGGTTGTAAATGATAATACATTTTGATGTTCACAGGTGTTCATCTCTTTCAACCTCGATTAAATTATTAAATTGTCTGTTTTCTTTTTCGACGGATGAGACACGTAACACTATTTGAAAACAACTTGTAACGTCCCGAAATCCGCCATGCTCTGCACGTGACGTTATGTCGTTATAAACCCAGTACATGACAAGACCAAGCAACCCCAAACGGATTTAGGTATCGAAGTTAAGGAAAGCTATCAAATCATTATCATTATAAATCCAAAGGATATTATGCAAACCCAATTTACATTATATTACCTCATAAATATATTGTTCAAATGTCTACAAGTGTTTCCCTATCAAATTATTTCATATAACGTTTATTACATATTGAACAGTGAGGAAATTAACTACATGTATGGAAACTCACTCTAGCGCTTCAATATTGCTCTGTGATGAATCTGTAAATAAAACTCATAACCTATGAGTTAAAAGCTCAGTAACCAAAAATATATGTATTCGATTTATAGGGTACTCCCTCGACTATGGCGATCGATGAGTACCTGTAAAACATTTTCTAGTAGTAATATGGACGCCATATCAAACAATACACGTAATAATAACTTATACGTCTTTATCTTCTTTTATAATCGTTTACTTACTTAACCACCGTAAGACCGTGTTCCGACATGAAAGATAGAACTCAAATGAGGACAAAAGATGAAGAGAGATTTTTGAGATATAGACACTGATTTCGACCAAGTTTTCAGTCACATATCATCCACCGAAATCATTTGAAAACCTGTTGTCTTTTGTGAAAGTGCTTCTATTTTTCATAAATACTACGCATGATTTGGGTTCGTGGCCCAAAACTACTTACACGTCGAAGGTCCCTCTGCAGAGAGCAGACTTACACCCAATCGATTGATGTTCTAGCCCGCGATTTCTTATCGCTGCGTATACGAAGAGAACCACACTTGTTTTCTTACTAGCTAGATTTAACGTCTGATCCAGTCAAGTCCGCTTTGAATGCTCGTAGAGCCAAAGAACCCGATCCCGAGGGATCCACTATACGACTTCATCGACGACAACGGACTTGTTCGGTTATCTTTAGTTTGTTATTATGTTTGTTGTAGTGTTTCTTAAATCTCGATTCCCCGTTTAATATAAAATATGATATATAACATATATTCAGAGTATAAATAGCATATGAAGCTTGTAAAGAAATCACATACAACGCATTCAGCACTTTAGTCATGCCTTAACATAAATTCTAGGAAAACAATTCCAATCATGTAACTTGTACGTTTAAGCCATGTCGATCTATTCTTGTGCTATAACCATGATATTAATACAATTATTCATATTTCTAGTTATACCTCAACAAGTTTAATTATTCCGATTTCCTGATGAACATAATCTTAATATCCCCTAATATTTATTATCAATAAACTTACGTTTTTTACGCAAATCCCATAATTATACATATTCCGTGCAAATAATACGTAAGTCGCATAAACACGCATAAGCAAGCTCACTCACGCACAAACACCCCGTCCTACACACGCGCACAAATCCTGTGCACAAGATCGCCCTTAACCATCACATACACACAGTCTTCACCCTAAGGACGAACACAGTCACGTATAACCATCAACCATTATCAATGCTTAACATATATGCTACCCAACAACTCCATATTCCTTTCATCACACACACAATCATCACACTAAGCACACCTCGCCAACACATTCACACACATAGCAGCCGATGCCGTCAAAGCACACATACATCACATCGTACACACACAATACAAACATAATACACAACGCTCTGCCTAACATCATCACAACGTCCCACAACCACCTGAAATGTCCACGTGATCCTTTTATGATCATTTCTAATACCCAATCTATCTCATGAACATAACCCTTAACACCTTTTCATGCCCAAGTCCCTTCAAGGACATAAACCTTAACCCGAAATCGTCGTCATCTCAACGAACTAACCAAACACAAGCACTTTCAATGTCCAACGGCATCTCCACACCCCTTCCTTGAAACCCAACACGCATTTCCCATCCACCACAACCATCAAACATGAGCAATTCATACCACATACACACAAAATCACATCCTCGTCAACCCGACGATATCACATCAACCTCCACACTTCACAATTTCACAATCAATCATATTTCATGGGATTTCAAGGAAGGTTTAGTGATGATTACCTTCCCGGTGTGTAATTCGATACAAAACGCAAGGAGAAACGACGAGAACGATCGAGCCAGGCGTCGGACCGCACCGGGCCTGCTAACGGGTTGCACTCGGACCAATACTCGGGCCAACACCGTGAAGCTGTCCGAGCTGCTATCGTGCAGTGTTGGGCTTGTGGGCCGGGCTTTAATCGGGCCAGGTCGTCATCTGGGCCTGTCACGGGCTTGTCGTCGTTGCCCGTATCCGCTGCTGCTGGTTATCCTCCGGCTCACTTCTGCCCCGAGCGCCATCAAGGTTGAGGTGGTCGAAATCCACTCGCCCCGGCTGAGGAAGCTAGTTGTCGGCAAGCGGGGATGGCGACACGAGGCGTCGATACGCGGTGATGCTGCGAGGGCTTCAAGGCATCGGGTTCGGTGTGGTCGGATCCGGGCTCGGCGTGGCTGGGGATGGCCGTCGACGAGATCTACCGGCAGCTCAGGGCGACATACGGCGGCGCGATGGCTGACGACGAAGCTGGATGGCGGCCTGGGCGACAGTGTGCGGCTGTGGAGGAGAGGAAAGGGAAAGGGAGAAAGGGGAGGGGAGAGGAAGCCGGCGACGATGGCTTATCGCGACGGCGACGACGGCTTGCGGTTGGTGGGGGTTGTTGGCGGTGGGGTTTGGTGGGTGAAGATGATGGTGGTGTCGGGTGAGAAAAGAGGAAAAAGAAAGGAGAAAAAATGAATGAGCGGGGATTTGATGAGGGCGTCATTAATCCCTGCTTCAAAATATTTTATAGATTGTATTTATTTACGTTTTGTATAATCTATCTGTTGATAATTAATCGTTGTTGATTTAATTATTTCAAATATCTCATAATCATTTCTCGTTCAATAATCTCAGGTTTTCAAATTTAAATTTGTAACCTTAACGTGTAAAAATTTTTACGATGTAACATTGATCGTTCATAAATTTTATTCGCGCGTTTATTATATACGCATCGTACATATATTTTATATCCAATATATATTTTAAAAATCAAAAATTTTTCAGAATATTATACAACTAAAACCTCCGATTTTTTTTACAGACGAGACACATGCCACTTTTTGAAAAGAACTTAAAAACTTTCGTAAATAAACGGATTAAACTGACCAACCATTTGTTTCCCAATGTGTTCAGTGAATCGTTTTGTCATATTAATTTTCTTTTTATCATCATTATCCGTCTAAAAAATAGATGGAGAAGGGAAGCTAACAAGGATTTCTCTTTGCTACTATATAATTCAAATCAAATAGATCTTTAGATATGATCCATCAACAAATCTGTTTTTCGTGTCCATTCGATTCAATTTTGATATGAATACATATTTGCTGCTGGAGCGTACTTGAAGGTTTATTTAAAGTTTAATATATGGAGGTATGAAGTCTTATAACCTAGACTATATGCATAGCCTACATATCTTTTTGTGCTGTTATTTTTTAAGGCAACAGATTTTTTATTTTCATAAAACAGCGCACGACAATACATGTATCCATGCACAAAATTTGCACCTAAACCTCACGGTGTTCGTTTGGCTGCTTCATATCTCCATTCAAATAGATCTTCACTTTTTCTCACATGCTATAAATCTTAATCATTGTTGAAAGGGATGATGACTTGTATTAACATTTCGATGTTCTCAATTCATTATCCCTTTCAACAACGATTAGGATGATTATATGTACGAGTAAAATAAAAACGAAGAAAAAAATGAGTTTTAATTTTGTCCGTTTTCTTTTTCAACGGATAGACACGTGGCAAAGTTTTCATTGCTCCAAGAGTTTCTGTCCTTTTTCTTTTACAACGGATATACACGTGGTGTCATTGTTCATAGTTTTAACACTATTTGTTTTCTTTTTCAACGGATAAATACATGACAAGTTGTCATTGTTCACAAGTTATTGTGTCTGTGTTCTTTTTCAACGTACATACACATGACATCATCCTTGATTTTTTATAATGGTTTCTCTGTTTATGTTTTAAACGGACGTCACTAAGATTACAAACGGACAATCTAGTTTCTTTCAAGGAGATTTGCATATATTTTTTTTCGTTCGTTTCTATTTGAATTGGATATTTAAAATTTTATCAAAGAACAGACTGTCCAATTTTGAAATGGACGATTCGTTATGAGTTGATTAGATGAAAATAAATAGACAAAACTTATCCATTATCATCAATCTATATATACATTAAGACAAAAAAATATCTGAAACCACTGAAAACATACGGTAAAAGTCATGCCACCGTAAAAACCAGGCCCTCTTAACGACCAAAACGCATGTCCAATTCATGAAAAACTCTCAAACAATCCCATGATTCCACGATAGCAGAGTTCAGTTATGACTTTCAGAGACTAAACTAACAAACAAACAAAGCCGTCATTCGACGAACACCGAACCAACCGACTTCGACAACACCAATCGGTCAAAATCGACCCCTCACCGCGCCGCCAAATTGAACATCGCCGACCACCGCCGTCGTCGATTCCCGATCCCAATTGTGTGCCCTTTGATTCCGGATCCCCGGTTTCGTCTCCTCGCGCTCAATTTCGAAGAATTGGAAAATCCCCAAAAATTAGGGCTTTTGTGTCGGGTATCTGATTCTCTCTGGATTTGGGAGCTTTTGGGATTTTGTGGTTGTTTTCGGCGACCCGATTGGTGTTCATTCGATCGCCGGATAGGTATTGTGATTTCTTGGTGATTGGTTCGGTTATGGTTTTGGTGTTTTGGGTGTTTTTGTTTTGAAAGATAAGTGCTTTTGTACTGTTGTGTGTTTTTTGGGGCGGGGGCGGCGTGGTTGCGTGGAATTTGGGGTTTTGGGGGTCTTGATTGTGCTGATGATTCTCGTCGATTGGCGATCGGGTATCGTTTGGGATGTGGGATGCCCAATTGACATTCATTGTGATAGAAATCGTGTGTCTTTGAGCCAGGGCTTCTGTGAAATTGATGTCGAAGGAACGATCACAAGGATTAGGGCGCTATGAAGTTGATGTCTATCCTTTTTCTGTGTAATTTTGGAAAATGTGATCTTGAGCTTGATGCTTTAGAAGAGCTTGGTGTGCATCAAGGAATGCCATCGGCAATGACCTGGCATTGTAACTCCCTACCAAGCAGTGGAACACGGATGCCACTCGATCATGTTTTAATTTCCTTCAAATTGTATTATGGTCTTCATCTTTCCTTTATTGTGCGCATCTCTTATCCTCATTCTAGTTGTTAATCTCTGGTCTTGTCCTACACTATGCCTTTTAATGGGTTAACTTTAGTTATTTGGCTTTAATTGTCACTTTGGATGATTGGGAGTCTATCATGCAGCATGTCTTACACCCCCTTGATATCTTGATTATTTTTCACTCCCATATTTTATATGTTTGATATATAGTGGTGCAATCATGTGCAAATGAAAACATTGATGAATAGCTATGCTGCGAAATTCCTTTCAAGCTTAACAGGTAATTTAGTTTATCTAGAACTCAACTCATGTCACCCTTCCATTCTAGAGCAAAGCAACACCTTTGATATTCTCTCCATGATTTCGAACCAATTAATGCATCTTCAATTTTGTCATTGGAATGAGTCTGTGTTTTAGTGTAAATTTTTTTCTTACTTCTTACGAGGTCAATGCCATTTTGTTTTGTATTTTACTCTGATGAAAGGAAGTTTGTATACGTTCAGTTTTCAGGAAATATATACGCCATTCTGGTCTTCAGTCTTGGTTGAGGCAATAACTGGATGCAGACACCTGAGAGAGAGAGATGAATATGCCGGCACATATTTCTGGTCAGATCTCTGGCCAGATACCGAATCAAGTCGGGGCTCAGTTTCATGGGCTATCCCAGCCGAATGGGAATCCTCTGCAAACACAAATGCATAATCTTGGTGGTCAACGCAATACATTAATTATGGAGTCTGATAACGAAATTCGAAATTATATGCGAGAGAAAATGTAAGACCAGGATTTTACTTGGCTTCTCACAATCTTTATTATTTCTGGGTCATCTGCTTTACTTTGCATATATTGCTGAATTTTTGGGGATGCGATATCTCATGGTTGCAAATGGTATTTTCATTCAGCACATCCAAGCTCTTTATTCTGAAGTATGGGATGTTACTACTTTCATGCATACAGTTTACACCTTCAAATGACATAGTCTTTATGCTCTAACGTGCTTTACTTCTTGATCCAGCTTGGAATGCCTGTTAAAGAAGAATAGGAA
>JAOVYX010020346.1:0-17163 GCA_035668315.1 Drosera spatulata | reverse complement strand
CACATAATTCAATAAGTTAATAGCTCAATTGACTCCCAATAACTAACACCGGAAATCCCTACAAAAGTAGAGAAAATCTAGCTACTGCTACCGGAGAAATGCTAGGCTCTAGTTGGTAGTACAGGATGTTTTTCTTCAATCTGATGTTGTCCTGCCATTATGCATGGTGAGGTAGGTGAAAGTCTCTGCCCATTGTCGCCAGTCCGTTTCGGGCACCTTTACACTGTCATCAAGGGAAGGCTTCCATGACCCTTCATTGATGTCTGTCAGCTCCCAAATCACTTTAACAGGAATATCAACAAAGTTAAAGTTCTTCAGAGCAGCAGTTACCTTAGTAGCGGACTTCCTGGGCTTCTTCCCTGAAGATCCATTCTCTGCCTGCAAAAGCATTTCAGATGTTATCTTTATGTTAGAAAGCAAGAGACAGCATGCATGTTAACTTACAGGAGTTCCGTCAGCAGAATTTGCAACTCTCTTTTTCGTTTGCCCAGTTTCTAGAAAGGACATCACCTCTTTCTTAGAACGGCGACGGCGGCCTGACTCCTCATGTACATAATTCTGCAGTCAGAAATAGTAGCACTTCGTTTTAGCTACTCAAAAACACAAATTTCGACAAGCAAAAAAAACCACCATACACCCACAATGAGAAACTTTCAACCTTGAAATCAATACAAAATCACATCATTCAAACTGATGTAACCATTTTATTCGTCTAAATGCTATGCAAAGTTCATATCTACAGTCCAGGCTGCTCAGAAGCACATGAAGGCATGATAACACTTCATCCTCGGAAGCATTTCGATCTTGATACCATGAACATCTACAGATTCAGATCATCATCAACTAGGCCTTAAAAGGCTCCAACTTGGATCAAACTCATGAATCTGCATCTGCTCATATTGAGTTCAGGCAGCTTAGATAAATCCCTGCAAATTGGTGACCTTGTGATCAGGTGAGCAGTGCAGGTATGGCTCTCGACATTGTGAGAGATCTAATCTACTCAAGTGCAAAGCAGCACACAAACTGCTGTTACACCAAGTCTAACGTTCGGTTACCTGCGGTGACAGTTGCAATGGTGCCCCAGGTGATGCAACAGGGTCCCTTCCCGTGAGCTTTTGAGCATGAATGAGACGGTACCCTTTCACGCAAGGTGCCCCCAAATCAATATTGCATGGAAATATTTTCTCTATCCCAGTCTTTGGCTAGGGAAACCATATTGTAGATCAAGATAGATGGTTTCAACCCTAAATTCTGCATTTCCCCTACTAGCATCTCAGCTTCTTTGCATTTCCCATCATTGCAGAGCCCTTCAATCGTCATGCGAAAGCTAGCAGCGTTTGGAACCATTCCTTTTTCCCTCATCTCTCTCAGAAACTTTAGAGCCCCGTAAGAGTTCCTTTCTTTACAGTACCCACTGATCATCATATTGTAAATCAAATCATTTGGCTTGATCTGCTTCTCCGCCATTGATTGGAACAACCTTGATGCTTCTTTCATGTTTCCTTTAGCACACAGACCATTGATGAGAGTGCCAATGGTGCAAACATCGACAGCCAAACCATCCTTCATCATAGAAGAGTATATCTCCAATGCTTTCTCCAAGTTATCACGTCGGATGAATGCATCCATCAGAATGGTGTAAGTCACCTTAGAAGAACGAATCCCTCTCACTTCCATCTCCCTCAGCAAATTCAAAGCCATAGTCAAATCCCCAACTTTCGAGAAACCTGATATCAAAACATTATAAGTGACCAAAGATGGCAAAAGCCCTTCTGACACAATCTGATGAAACAAGCTCATAGCTTTGTCAAAATTCCGAACACCACAACATCCATCAATAAGTATGTTGTAGGTAATCAAATTCGGACTCAACCCACACTGCTTAATCCGACCAACCAGTTCCTCCGCCTCAGCAACCTTCTTCTGCCTACAAAGTCCGCCAATCAACGTATTATACGTCACAACATTACAATCTACCCCTCTCTCCAACATCTCATCGAACAACACAAATGCGCGACTCACCTTCCCATCATTACACAACACATTCATGATCGAATTATAAGCATACAGATTGGGCAAAACCCCAGACTCCTTCATCCTCTCAAACACCCAAAACCCCTCCTTCTTCAACCCGTTCTTGAACAACCCGTTGATCAGAACCGTATAAGTATGTTGATTCGGCACCATTCCCATCTCCTCCATCATCTCAAACAACCCCCTCGCCAGATCAATCTCCCCGTTCTTGCAACACCCGTCAATCAAACTCGTCCAAACAACCACATTCGGCCTAAACCCCGTTTCCCTCATCCTATCAAGCACCTCGAACGCCTTCCCCATGTTCTTGGCCTCGCAACATCCCTTAATCATTATCCCATAACTATACTCATCCAATTCGTTAGCAGCACTCTCAAAAACCCGCAATGCCTTTTCGAACCCTTCATTATCCATTATCATCGCCTTCAGCAATGGGTTCAAAGTATCGGGTTTCGGTTCAATCCCATTATCTCTCATTCGCTCATACCATTGCAAACCCATGTTGATTTGCCCGGATTTGACACAAGTGTCGATGAGGGATTCGTAGAGGACGGTGAGAATTGGGGATGAATTGGGGAATTGAGGGATGATGGAGTCGAGGATTGATGGTGGGATGCGGCGGAGGAGGGTTTGGGCTTGGATTGGTGGGAGTTTGATCATCTTCTGCAACAGGATCTGGACATGGCGAGTTGATTCTGCCTGCATTTTTGTCGTGTGTTCTCTCTTGGGTTTTTGTTTGGTGTGTTCATGAGAACTGATATCGTTCTGTCTAATTATTTGATTATATATATATATATATATTAAATTTTTATATAATTTAATAAAAAAATTATTATAAAATAAGTGAAATTTAGGGGGAAAATGATGGGATGATTTGATTATATTAATATAAATTGATTATCAAATAAAAAAATATAATAAATAAATTAAAATTAATCAAAAAAATATTATAAATAAATTGAGATGGTAGGAGTATTACTTGCTTTGTGGTTGGAATTAGCAACATGAAAACATAAGTGAAATATTACATGACATAAGTGTTCTGCAATGGCCATCACAAATATTGACATCGAGGGCAATTGTATTCAATAAAAAGAACTCTAGTACATAACGTGACTGAATGACTGTTTAATTAAATCATTTCAAAAATTGGCAGTACTTAATTAATTGATTTTATTGCAAAAAACAAGTACTTACATTAGTATGAACTTAAGATCCAGTTGCAAAACCTCAAGTCTCCATTAACAGAGCAGCTCAATGCTCCTTAAGTTGCCTACTTGCCTGTATATATCCTACTGGCAGATCAACTACCTATGCCTTCATTATTCGCATCATTACGGATTTTTCTGCAATAGCTGCAAGAAAGCTACGGACTATATTTTTCTGAAACTAATGAATCATCTATAAAACCAATCCGTATAGTCTAATACCTGCTAGAAAACAAAGATTCAAATAATTTGATCAATGGACATGATGTGAAAAGGACGAAACGTAATTTTTAGACGAAACATGAAATTCACTAAAATAAATAAATAAATAGTTTTTAATCGGATAAACACATTCCTCATCATCCCTTTCTCGGTCCATCTGATGTCTCGAAGAAGCGTAACAGCACCACCTTGCTTACGATGAAGACAAAACTAGGAGATATCGACGCGGTTGGTGCCAGAAATATAAATGTAGAAAGATAAATATGGTTTTTTTCTAGCGAGTACCACACACGATCACTTGATCCTCTACATGGTTGTGTTTCATGCCCTCAAGGTGCGACACTACTATGATTTAGCATTCGTTCTGCAATTTCTTTTAATATTCCGATGGTATCGAGATCATTTACCATTACGAAGTGTTTCTTCACGCCATAGATTCTAACACACTTGGGAGAAATCAGAACAGAACCAATATCAATGCTGCGATGACCGTTGTGATCTTGAGCTCGAAGAATATCATACTGGGTTGAATTCGTGTCATTTTTGTCCCAAAGTTCTGCAATATTTTTAGCAATGTGTTGAAGTTGTGTCATTTTATCAACTTATCCTTTGAGAGAAAGAGTGAAATATGAGACAAAGAAAAGGTAGTAGGTTGTTTTTACCCCAATTTTCCATACCCAAAAAAAGAAAAGGTAGTAGGTTGAGGATATAACATAAAGTAGGGATAGTATTCTAGTTTTGATAACCAAAAATTTCAAATACAAAAATATTGTAAACAATATGGAACATCCCGATTTAACAAGATTAAAAATTATAGCGAAAAATTGATTGTGATTATTGCGCAATTACTATTCAGAAATACAAATTTTCTATCTAGGCTATGATTGTTGTATAATTTATAATGTTTGATTGTTGCATGGATTGTATGCATAGATTTTAATTGATATTATTACCTTTCATATTGAGACGGCGTGGCATAACATCCGTAAAAAGTTGATTTCTATCATGTTATCAATTATCTCAAAAATTGAAAATATGAAAATATCAAGTCAACGTATCGTCTTAGAGAATTATCCATTCTCATAAACATTTAGGAACGAATCTTGTCTTGCTCGTAAAATTAAGGATTCGACTTTTAAGATCTATTTGTAATAGAAATAATCTAGCTCTATGTATCGTCTTATCTATACAAAAATTTATCTCATTTATGTTTATTTTTTCATAACCTCATCATAATTTTATTTTTACAATAATTCATCAAATTAAAGTTTTTTCATTTAAACGATTCGGTTAAGTATAAAAAAAAGATGTGGACAAAAGATATCGCTATGCCCTGTAGCACTATAGTCTACGTGCATTTTGGGCTAGATCGGTATGGCTGCCTCTACTATCTTTGTAAAATGAATGGTAGTTTGGCCCGAAGCATCATCTGTTTAAATTTTCTATCTAGCCAGCAAAAATTTGTTTCTGAACTATCAGCATGGGTGAGGACGAGGTTAGAGTGATATATATAATTGACCTGTCTTGTTTTTTTGTTAAGTAATGATGGTTGTGAACTTGTGATTCTTGTGTTTCAATATATATATATGTATGAAATAATCTTGAAACAAGGTCGTTATATATGTAAACAAGAGTTCGTTTAATATTAACCAATTTTTCCAACCAATCATATGGGATTCGATACAGTAAATTACTCTTTTTATCCTAAATAAATTACGATGACACATATTTCGATACGTTTTATTTTTATTATTAACGATGTCAAAAAAACTTTAAACAGACTTAATATTAAAATTCACAATTTAATATATTATTAGTGTCTCATAATAATTTTATAAAAAACGATGTTTAATCGTACTAAATTAGATCTAAAAGTGTGTGCCATCTCAATTTACTTGGGCTGAAGGGAATAGAACATATGATCTTTTTAAAACTTTAACTTCCAACTAAACATTATGGATGTGTTTGTTTTGAGGATGAGATTGATTGGGCTTATTAATCGTGAGATAAATAGTCTAGTGACTCTTTTGTCATTGGATTGTTTATCCCGGAATTATTTGTTATCCTGTTTTTGTTTACGACTGGATAGGATTATTAGTTCATTTCAGTGTCCATTCCAGCGGCGAGGAACAAATATCACAAAATGTAGCATTTGTAACGAACGTTACAGAGATAATAAAGTCGTACATAAGTGTAAAATTTTTAGTCCCGAAAATAATATTTTCTTCGATAGAATGTTATAATCAAGTGTTTAGAACGTTACGGTCCAAACGAAATAATTTTTGGAGATTAAACTACATGAGATATTTATAAATACAGAATATAAAATATCACAAATTCCTTAAATAATTCCACCCACCCTCCACATACCACCACTCATCATAAATTATTCTCTTTTCTTCTTCATCATTCACCACCACTGGTCATCTCTCCCTCCGCTTCACTTCTCACACACCATTCCACCATAACCACTCCACCTCATTTACCACCATCATTCTATTTCATCCACCTCCATCACAACTACTTTTATCTTCTCTCAATCATCAACACCACCTTCATCCTCACAAATTACTCCCGACATCATTTTTTTCTTCTCATCAATCCTCCACTCATTCCTTCTCTTCACCATCATCCTCTCATCATCTCCAATCAACCATAAACTCTCCATCATCTTTTAATACCTTGAAAATTCGTGATAAATTATTATCTCAATAAATAATAAAAATAATATATTATTTAACGTCATAATTTATTCGATGAGGATATAAAATTTATTTGTCAAAACTATGATAAAAATATGCTAAATACGGATCAAATAAATCCGAACACATAAATATGAGGGGTTTGATGTCCCTTTTGATTTTTTAAAACATGTCCCGCCACCATCTCTTTTTCTTTTCTTTTCACTCATCCTATTACACCCATCCCACTCTTCTTCCCACTCACTTCATCACTTCAACCCCTCCTCTCCATTGCTTCTCCTCTCTTCTTCCTCACATGAACATTATGAGAAGATCAAGACAAACTCAATATCTTTGCCAACAACCACCAGACACACCACAAACAGTCGTCGTCATTCGTTGTGGTCGTCGTTGTCATCATTGGTTTAGGCGAGGGGAGGTGAGGTTCTTGATTAAAAATTTTGTGGAAATTCAAACGCTATGTGATAAATTTGAATTTTAATATATGTTGAAACCGCACATATCTAGTTTTTGATGAAGTTAATAGATCTGATTTGAAGTTATGAAGTTTAAGTAATAAATCAAAATATACAGGTATGTCAATCTGTAAAAACTGGTTACACAATTGAATTTGTGACTTGATCTGAAATTACACAGAATAAGTTAGAAAATGAACTTTATATCAATGGAAAGCCCTTGAAGTCTAGTTTTCAGAATAATTTAAAAATTCAGATTTGGAGTTATATGTAAGGTGTTATGAGCTGATTAATGAAAAAAGGTCAAACTATCTGATCTAGCAGAAAATACAAAATTGAACGAATAAACTGTATTATTGGTAAGGTTTCATGATATAAACTTTAATAATAGAAAAATTATGAAGTTTAGTTATGTAGAATTTTATAAAATAATTTTTGGAGCTGTATACGACAGATTATAGATTTAAACATGTCGAAGGATCATGTTGGACAGAACCCGAAAATCAATCATTTTGGCCCCGAAATAACTCCAAATATTTGTAAACACTTCTAATAATGATAAATATATAAAATCATTATCATGAATCATCAAAATAAGTATCAAAGACTTTTTTCAAAGCTTGACACCACCACATAATATTACTATGAAAGTTTTTCAAGAAGTTTGAACAAATATGCTTAACTCTATAATGTGAACAATCATTTACAAGGGTATGTCTTAATACACGTATCTTATTATATTATAGGACTCGGAGATGCTCCTCGTTGTCACTTAAGAACGAGGTTGAACGTGTGCATGTGAAGAACTATGGTAAAAGATAACGTTTAGATTTATTGTGTGCGACGATGCATATTATTATATCGTGATATAATAATATGCATTGGAATATTTGGACGTAGTCACGAAATATGACTTACTGTAAATACTGACTGCAACTGCTGTGTGTTATGTGTTAAATACCGAATGCTGTAGAGTGTGATGCATGATGTGTGTTATGTCTTATTTGTTTGTATAATGAGGGTGAATGTGTGAAAGGAGTATGAAATCATAAATTGATGAGATAACTCCGAACACAATAAACGTTGTATCTGTCGTTTGTGTTATACAGTGGTGACGATCTTTCATCGATCCTGTGAGATCATTTTGGTATGAGGATATCTCACTGCAGGAGATCCTGGGCTCCGGTTTGACTGATCCCCTTTTACGAATGTCCTTTTTGCTAGAGCTGAAAAAAAGCTTACTTATGAAATTGAATAAGTCTCACCAAGGATATAATTATAATATTAAGAGTATTTATTGTGTGTTGTCTTTGTGTGATTGATATGACGATGAGTATAATAAAATATTGAGTGAATTGTTGAGTGCATTACTGCGTGAGATTTGGATTGGGGACCTGTTATATCACAGTGTCATTGTCTCAATTTGTTTGATATGGAGGTCTTGACTGTGATATCATAAAGGATATGACAACGATAAATGACGTTGATAATGTCTGAAGTGTCAATCGACGTGTGTTTTCAAACATTGTTATATGATGATAAATGTGCTTATGTGATTATGATGAATCACTGGTATGCTTGTGATGATAATTATGAATGACAGATTGACATGATAATTCTAGAGTGCTGAATTGAAGGACCCAAGTAATCGTTTTCTTTTTCTTTTCTTTTCTTCTTCTCTCGTGTAACCCCTGGTAAGGGGACCGATACGTTATTGAGCTCCTATAGCTTACGGTTACTTTTTACTGTGTTTTTCTTCTTCCCTTTGTTACAGGAGCAAAACTTGAAGGAGAAGTGTGATCTAAGATTTGATGCTAGATTAACTTATGTGTGAAAGGTGTTCTGATCTTAGAAATAGATGTAAATTCTGCTACAAAGATGATATTCTGAGTTATGATTAAATGCATCAAAAGTTTCTAAACTAATATTGTATAAGTGAACTTACCTTAATTGTTATGAGTAAGACAGGATGTGATAGGAATGCTTAGCTGGGGCAGTGGCCCCCAACGACAGTAATGTCACATGGATTCCTATGAAAAGATCAGAAAAAATCGAGACGTTACACATCTATTTCAATCATCAATCAGCACATCATCATCATCACTATTTCTCATCACACTACAAATAGCATCACACTCTCCATCACAAAACACTCACACTCTACATCACGACATCGTCTCCATATTTTATGAAAATCAGAGAGATTGGTAATCACGACGAAGAGGATAAATCAATGAATTCAACGCCACAAAAGCTTTGAAAATCTGACTACCTGATCAAGAGTTATTGTTGTTTTAAGTTTCGTTCACATATACCACATGTAGCTAACTCACTGTTATTGATCATATCTTGTACTAGACCTAACGGATTATCAATTTGAGGCTATCAAGATGTTTGGAAGAAGTCTGGGATTCAACGAATCTAACGGTATAAAGTTCCGACGTGTAGAGTGAGAGTTATCATCAAATAAAGTCCCAAACCTAAAAAACGCTTGAGAGATAACCAAATCTCATTTCGATTCGTTTTTGTCATGTATGAGTATATAGATGTTTGCATATTAATAATATTGAACATAATGAGCCATTTCAGGATTATTCTAGAGAAATTTGGACGAGAAAAGAGTTAAAAACCAGGTTTACTGGTTGTCACGGCCGTGACCAATGAAACACATCCAGGTTTTGTGTTTTACACAATGTCGCGCCCGTGATAGTTTCAACATGCCCGTGATGACTATAGACTTTGAAATAAATTTTGATTTTAATATATGATGAAGCGTTACATGTTTAGTTTCTAACGAAGTTTAACGATCATGATTTAGAGTTATAAATTTCAAGATATAAATCAAAATATTCGGATATATCAATCTGTAAAAATTGGTTATAAAATTAAGTTTGTGGCTTGATTCAAAATCATTCAATAAGAGTTAAAAAATGAGCCTTATATCACTGAAAAGGTCTTGAAGTCTAATTTTCAGAACAGTTTATAAATCTTGATTTGTAATTGTGTGTAAGGAGTTATGAATTGATTAATGAAGAAATGTCAAACTGATTGATCTATCAGAGAATATAAACTTGAACGAATTAACTGTTATTATTGATAAGGTTTTATGATGAGAACTCTGATTTTGGGTTGCGAACCCAAATCACGCGTAGTATTTGTGAAAAACAGAAACGCTTTTACAAAATACAACGAATTTTCAAATGATTTTGATACATGATATATGATTGAGAACTTGGCCTCGATCACTGTCTGTATCTCAAAAATTTCTCTTCTTCTTTTATCCTCATTGAGTTCTATCATTCGTGTCGGGACACAGACTTACGCTGGTTAAGTAAGTAAAAAACTATGAAAAAAGACAAAGACGTGTAAACTATTATTATGTGCAAAGTTTGATATGACTCCCATATTTTTCTATGACTATTAGAAAATATTGTATAGGTACTCATCGCTCGTCGTAGTAAGGGGAGTATCCTATAAATCAAATATATATATTTTTTTGTTGCAGAGTTTTTAGCTCACGGATTATATATTTTCTTTGCAGATCCATCACAGGATGATACCGAAGCGCTAGAGTGAGATTTTATGCATATAGTTAATTATCTCACTATTCAATATGTAATAAATGCTACATGAAATAACCTGATTGAGAATCACTTGTAGACAATTGAACAATATATTTGTGAGATAATTTAATATAATTTGGGTTTGCATAACATCATTCGGGTTTATAATGATAATGATTTGATAGTTTTCTTTATCTTATACACTTACAAACCCATTTGGATTACTTGACCTTGTCATGGATTGAATTTATGACGACATAACGTTCCGAGCCGGACATGTCGGATTTTGGGGCGTTACAATTCTCATCGTTTTGAATGGGTTTGGATTCTCATCTTTGCAATTTGTTAAGTTCAGTTGAATTCGAGAGTAGATTTGGATTTGTTGATAGAAGATTTGAGTTGGATTGAATTCGATTTGGAATGCGATTTTGGTTCTCCTCAGTACGGCTTTGGTTCCTCATCGTAGGTTTGGATGATTTTGATTTGGATAAGTGAAATATATACTGAATGAAAATTATTTTCTCGAACTATATCGATAGAGATTTTTTATTTTGATAATTTTTGGGAAATTTTCCTTCGCTTTTTCCACGGGAGAAACACACCCTATGTTCATATCAAGCAAAGGCGCCTCTTATAATTTTCATTTATTTTTTGTACCCATGAACTGTAGTTGTCGGAGCTGAGCACAGCAACAGGAGGTTTTTCTTTCTTCTTTTTCCTTGTGTCGTTTAAAAAAATTGGAAAAAAAATTAAAACATTGTGAGAAAATTTCAATTCTAAAAATATAAAATAATCAAATAAAAAAATCATATTCATAAAAATTCAATCAAAAAACAAAAACAACTTCTAAACTATCAAACAAATCTAAATCATTTAATTGAAAATCCAACGATTCAAATTATAAACTGTACATCTAAGATTTGATTCCAACCAGAAAATTCAAATCCTCATTGTTCCCGGCACTTTAGATCACATGTTGGCACATTACAATTCCATACATACAAATAAAAAATCATAAAATATTAAATATTAAAATATAAATGAAACTAAACGTTTCATAGATGTTTTAGTGTAATTTGAGTAAACGTTTGGGGTAACGAAACCCTACTCGCTTCACTTGTCTCGTTCGAACGAAGAACGACGTCGTGGTCAACCTCACCTCCCCGTCTTTCTTCTTCCAATTCGGCCTGCAAAACCCTGACCACCAAGAACGAGCACTCGAAGCACCATCAATGGCGACGAAGTCAAGACCTAATCGATGGAGTTTCGTTTATAGTCTCTGATCTGGATCGCTTCCTATTACGAATCTTGCCGCTCCTGTCCTCCGACTCCACCGCTTGCTCCTTCCATACCGAAGTATGTTTCAATTTGACGCCATGGTATCAATTCCAGATTATGTGTAGTTTGATTAAAATACCGACAGTGTTAGTCGAATTTTCGACGGTGGAAGGTTCCGCTCACTTCATGTTTTCCTTGAAGGAAGCTTCGGATTCCGATAGAGTGATTGATCAGCGTCGTTGATTGGATGATGAAGTTTGGGATGGGCGAGGATCGCTATCAGGATAGAAGTACTTGTACTCGGTATGATCCTTCGAGGATCGCATCAACTATCAAGACACGATTATGGTATTGCGTATGAAGATCTGGGCCGAGGTCACGAATGTGCTGACTTTGGCCCAGATTTTCAAATGTAGTTCCATCATAGTGTCTGGCATTGTTTAGTTTCAGCTGTGGATGAATTTCGAACTCCTGGCAGCTGGTTAGTGTTGAAATTGCTGTGTTGTTGATGACTGTTCTTCGTTTATCTTGAAGTGTTCATTAATTATAGTTTTATCTTCGGGGAAATAATTGCATATGATCAATGTTTCTAGAAATGAATCTGAATTAATGGCATGCAAAATGGGGAGATTGAAAAGTGAGTGCATCAGCAATACCTTATAGACTTACTTCTCATCTAAATATAGTCAAAATGAGATTTCGGGCCATGATGGTAGTACAGAAGTATATCCTAGGTGAAGGTTCCCGTGATACTGTTAAATTATTCCAAACCTTCCCTTGCAAAAAGTGATACAAGTATTGTCAACATTAGCTTTTAGTATCATTCACTCTTACGTGTACCTTGGGCTGTAGGTTAGATTTAGTATTTCCCAAGTTGGTGAGTATTGTCATTGCTTCTTTTTCTCTCATTCATACCCCGACACTACACCAGTCTGCTTCTTTTGTGTTTTTCATATTAGCTCAGCTCTTTGTCATGCATCCCAATTATTGTCCATATTGCTCTTTGTGTTATGGCCAAATCGGAGGCCCATGCTACTTTAGCTCTTTTGAGTTTAAAGTGAAAAAAGAAAGGCGAAGGCATTAATCCCTTGCTTTGATAATGCTTTGATTGTGTGGTTGACAAGTTGCATAATGCATAAGCATATCCTCTTACGGGTGAATTTTTCATGTGTCATCATTTGATTTCTATAATGTGCACGTTTTGAGAAGATCGTTCTGTCATGTTGCTTACTTTATCTTTGACAGAACGTAATTTAGCGTTCACATAGAAGATCTGAATGTTGCCACAAGCCATTTGCCAAAAACATTCGAAAGAGGGCCTTGGCCTTTTTAATGTAGAAGATAAACAAGGAGATGGACTTCTGACCAGGTAAAGTTTTCACTCGTGTCTGTTTGGGGCTCTTGTCAGGATATTCAAAGAATCATCCATGCCCTTCTTTGATGAGATTTGCTCGTACTTTATGCACGAAACATATTCTAATGTAATTTAGCATTGTGTTGATATTCTGAGTCTTTCATCTCTTGTTGCTAAAGTGCCCTCTTCCCGTGATACATGTAGCTTTAATTAGTCTCTCATAGTACACCTTACTAGTTACTGGAAAGCTCTGTGATTCTGCAATTGCCATTAGAAGTTTCTGTTGTTGTGGAACTATTTCCTCTTTTACTTCCTCTTAATGATGCAATTGACAATTAGTGAAGTGACTTCCAGACAGTGTTAGATAGCATAGATTTATCTGACACACCTTTGCGAATTGTAGTAGGTAGTTATTTACTTGATCTGGTTCACGCTTTAGAAGCATAGTATACCTTTTTCCTAGTAGGTGTCATTTGTTCATGCATTTGTAAAATGGTTTTTGCAGAAATAATTTTGTAATTTGACTTGAATAGCATTTCAATTGTCTCTTCTGTGCGTGCACAAAATTTCTTTCTTGTAACTGAACCGTCTTCTTACTCCGATACAACTGCATGCAATAGAATTATGTGATTGTGTTTTTAGTATATTGGAATTTTGTCATCTTGAGAGTTTTCTGACTAAAGCTTCTTATATGTAGTAGTTTCAGTTTGCTTACCGCTTACGGACCTATATGTTGTAGAGGGAAGATAAAGCTGCTAAGTTGAAATATCCTTTTGTATACCTGTTGATGTTGTGGTAAAATGCAGGGTATCGGCACTGAGGTTCTCATTTCTTAAAAGACCATCTTGTAATGGAATAGTCTTCTCCCATCTTTGTGTTTACTGTCCATATTCACTATGCAGATATTTTGACATGGTCCTTCATTTCCTGCTGGCCGGTTGTGATGAAAACCCAGATGTGTTGGACGGTTATCATCTGTCTTACAAGAAGCTGTATTCTTCTTTTACCATCCAAGAATGCCATTGACAGAGATTTTAGCCTCTGAGTTTGCTAGTTACGGGCTTGGTTTGTACGTGGAGTATGGTGTTTGTCTTTAGGCCCTTTGTTGTAGGTTGTTGTTATATTTTATTTGTTTAATCGTAATGTTTTCTTATTGATGACTGCCTCCTCGCAAGTTTTTTTTTCCCCTATCAGTTCGTTTCAAGATTGTTTCTCGTAATGGGCTATCCTGAGGCAACGCATGCTGAGATCTTCATGGCTTATGCCTATGCTGTGTCGGCTGACAAAATATCCTTAAGCCTAAGCAGCTCCCAGGGCATTTCGGCACGTGCCAACTTTTGCAGCAATACATGTGATGCATTTCTGTTTGCTTCAAGCTGATTTTGAGGTTTCTTATCTGCAGGTATGATGATTTTAAGCTCCATGGCGTAGTTTTTGGACTGTTCGGCGGAGTGTGATTGGGAATAAATTTTTTATGGAAGTGTTCTAAGTTTTCGGGACAAGCAATATTGGATGATGATGATCATGATGATGGTTTTCCTACATTTTGTTCCATATACAAAATTACTTGTTATGCTGAATTTGCTCATAACTTTTGCATTACTGGGAGTGATACATTTTGTTTCTTTGACAATGTTCTTGGACTTGTCCATAATTATTTCATTTTTTGTTGGTAGAGACAGCTGGTACTTTGATCTGTCCTTGCAATTAATCACTATTCACTTTAACGAAAAGCCTTCGAACAGGATTGAAGCATATGTTCCGTCTTGTAACTTTTCGATTTCTATGCTGTTAACCTTTTTTTGGAAGCTTTGTGTAAAACAAACAGATTCTTATCTTGTCTTTGTGGTACTCTTTTTACTTGCTCCCTTTCTTCAAGCGAGGTAGATAGTCTGGTAATTTGCATAACCTTTATATGGTGCGGCTTTTGTGCACAATGTGTACATGATCTTGAGGTATTGAGTAAATTTTGCCGAATTTAGCTGCAATACGGCTCCACCCTTGACTTATGAATACAAACATCCTTTATGCTTTCGGCTTATGAATATGACGCCATTTATGCTTTCGGCTTTCATTTGGGGTCAATGTAAACAATCTTATGGTAATATTAAGAGACAATTTCTTGATATTTTTAGAAAGTGTCAAAACCATGAGAAAATGTTTGTTTATGGTCGAGAAAATGTTTGCTCAATGTTGAAAACCACTATCACGAGGAACTCGTTTATGATGTATTTAGACTTCGATACATCGAAAGTTACTTGAGACAGTTACGCTTTACCTAAATTGTTTTTTTTTTTTTTTTATAATGAAACGAAAATTGTTCTTGATATGCACGTCAGATATTCTCGAGCAACTGTTCGTTGGTGGGGGTTGTGGGGATCGTGGGAGTTGGTAAGTGTGAATAACAGTCAGTCATCTCATCTCCTCCGCATTTTACCCTCCCTTTCCTCTATTTCAAAACAACAGTTAACTCACCACTATCAAGCAAAAATGGCCATCGCTTTGCTCCCACCGCTCTTCACCTTTCTGTTTCTCTTCATCACAACCGAGTCAGCAAACCCCATTGGCGTCAACTACGAAACCGTGGCCGACAACCTTCGGCCATCGTCCCAAGTCGTCGCCTTCCTCGCCACGCAAACAACCATCACCCGCGACAAGATCTTCGACTGCAACCTCGACATCCTTCGCGCCTTTGCGGGCTCGGGCATCTCCCTCACGGTATCCCTCCTCAACTCAGATATCGTCCTTGTAACAAAACTCCCATCTGCGCTCTCATGGCTCTCCATTGACGTGATTGTTGAGGAATATTATGATATATCTTTAAATATAAGTTTTCTAATATACGTCATAAAGATAAGATTTGCGTTCGGTAGATAGGATGTATTTTAATTATATAAAAATACCCTATTACTGTAAGCCTAGTCTTCTATATATACTAGCTTGGAGACAACGGTCTTGGTATTCCAAACTAGATACCTTTGGTGTTATGTTTCAGGCCTAGGTTCTCTCTTAAAATGCTCTCAACAATCTTGAAACATTAACCAAAACCCTAAGCGTCGCCGCCACCCAACTGATTCCCCAGGCCATCGTCTCCCAATTCTCCACCCACGTCGTCGCCCCAGCCCACGGCGTTTGTGCACAGCAACACCACAGCACCCAGATTCAGTCACCACCAACCCAACATACACCACCAACAAGATCCGCAGCCGGCACCCAGCAACGGAAGAGATGTACATGAACCAACCTGAGGGGTTTACCACGAAAGGTCAAGAGAAAAAGGTTTGTAAGTTAAATAAATCTCTATATGGTTTAAAACAAGCACCAAAATTATGGTACCAAAAGTTTGATAAAACGATAAAGAGATGTGATTTTTAAGTCACATGACTCTGATAGATGTCTATATTATCGTTTCCACTCAAACAAGGTAGTCCTAGTGTATGTGTATGTGGATGACATGCTTATCCTTGGTTCTGATCTCACGGTGTTTAGAGACATTAAAGAAACCTTGATGAAAGAATTTGACATGAAAGATATGTGTTTCATAGACACTATACTTGGAATGAAAGTAAGTTTTGGAGGGTAAGGGTTGATTACCCTTAGCCAAACTCACTATATTGAAAAACTACTTTCAGAATGGGGATACAGTGAATTTAAACCGTTTGAGACACCATATGACTATAATAAATGATTGACACCTAATGACGGTGCAACCATAAATCAACTAGAGTATTCTAGATTGATTAGTAGTCTCATGTATTTGATGACTTACACTACACCTGACATAACTTACACGGTAGGCATGTTAGCTAGATTCATTAGTAATCCGAAAAAATCCCATTGAGATGTCCTGTCGAGGCTGATGAGATACCTAAGAGGTACTCAAAGTTATGCTCTAACTTATAAAGGCTATCCTTCAACTATTGAAGGACATTCTGATGCATCTTGGTGCTCTGAAGTGGGTGATAGCAAGTCGACTAATGGATATGTTTTCACACTGGGTGGAGCTGCTATAGTGTGGAAGTCAAAGAGGCAAACATGTATTGCATTGTCATCTATGGAATCAGAATTGTATGCTCTAGTTTCAGCCGCTAACGAACCAGAATGGCTAAGAAATCTGATCCTTTTCTATGAGACAGGTTAAGGTTACAACCTTACCTATGTTTTATGATAATCAAACTGTAAAGACGATAGTCAATAACTCACTCTTTAATGGTAAGAGGAGGCATATTGGACTAAAACAGGCAATGCTGGATTATCTAATTGAACATGAAATTATCACTTTGATTTATGTAAAATCAAAGGATAATATGACAGATGTCCTTACCAAAGGATTGACAAAAGACCGCA
>JAOVYX010020345.1:0-17163 GCA_035668315.1 Drosera spatulata | reverse complement strand
ACTACTACATTTAACTCCATATTTATAGAGTGAAGTGGGTGCTCTTAAATATAAATTTGACGTGCTTACGACGGCACACACCACATTGGTTTATGGCTCATACTGTTGGTGGTACTGGAAAGAATACCGGATCAGTTTCACAAGAGGATCTGTACTTTTTCTATCATATACTACATGGGTTGAATGATGCAAGTGGTGAACCTCGCATTAACACTGCGGTGTTAATTTCTCATCACGTTGAGGCCGTTGCAAATGCAAGGAATGGAGGAATTGGTGTTGAAGGCTTGATTACTCCACTTGCGGAGTATTCCAATGTTGATATGTCAAAAGCAGATATAGCTGTTCCTAGACCGTTGGTGGGAATCAAGGCGTTCAAGAACATGAAGATGACTAAAGTGGTAGATAAGAAGCGATATTTTTTGAAGCAGCAAGATGAGAAGGAACCATTAAGAGATATCCCTTGTGCTGAGATGACTATTCCTAACAAAAAGAATTATTGATTCCCTCGTGTTGATGGTCTCGGTCCTTCGTACCAATCTACACCAATTCTACCACCAACAACTTATAGGCCTATAGATCCAGTTCTAGACATGCAACGACGTGATACTTATATTAATATGCAAGTGCCTAATTATTCTAGATTGTAGGTGGGTTTTCCCATTGTCACTTATCATGATCAGGATCAGCTGCAGCAGAAGTGTCAGAATGGAGATTGCCGCACCGCTTTTCAAAAACTTCAAGAGGAAGTGACACGAGAGAATGATGTCCAGACATTGATGCATGAAGAGCTTATGAGGCAGGGCCTTATTGCTGATCGCTTGGAGTATGCTATTATGGAGATGTGGAGAGAGCAAAGGCAGTATTTCCAGCATTATTATTATTTCGAGCAGTTGTGCGTGGTTATTTCCCCCATTGCCCTATCGGTAAGTATACATTTACATTTGTGTTCCTCCATTACATTTTTCTGTATACATTGGGGACAATGCATATTTTATCTTTGGGGAGGGGGGGTTGTTCTATTTTTTTGTCTTTCTTTTTATTTTTGTCTCTTTGTCGTTTCATGTTTAGTTTAGATTGAGTCAATTTTTTTTTGTTTTTCAATAAAAATAGATTGAAAATGTCATTAAAAATATATATAAAAACACGAATGAGAAATACACACGAGTTATAGGAAAGGTGTAACGTGTTTAAACTCGAAACAGTAAAATGAGATTGTAAGATAGATACAACCTAGAGGGGGAGGGGTGTGAATAGGATGTTTTAAATCTTTCAGTGTTATGCAGCGGAATAATGGATTTCAATAGACTGAAGTTTTTTACAGACCATCGAGAAGGTCTGCAGTAAAGACTTAAACTTTGAGAGGTTGTCTCTGTTCGCTGTTGTTATTGATTCCTAATAGTTCTAACAGTTCAAAACAATGAAAAGCTAATAAAGAACGTAGGATTTATACTGGTTCAAACACTCGTTATCAACTGATGATAGAGAGCTTAGTCCAGTCTTCCCTTGGTGACTAGTTTAGTCAATCCAAGAGGTTAGTTCACTCTCTTTTTGTTTCTGGCTTACAAGACGACCCCTTTACAAGCTTTCTAACTTGTCAAAGGCGAAGAACCTAGACCCTTTACACAGATCCTATTCTGGAGTCTGCTGCAGTTTCTGTTCTTCAGTGTAGACTAGTGAACCCTTTTTCTTCCTGTTCTTCAATTCAGCTCACTTGAACAACTTTGAATTCAGATTGGTTTGTACACTTTGTACGTTCAATCTCTCGTTCAACAGTAGCATTCTTTGAGCTTTTTGATCCCCTTTTATAGGTTAAGGGAATGAACCCGTGACTTATGTACTTAACCTGCTGGTGACAGCTTGTCACATGTGATCCTTCACTGATATTGACAGCTCACCTTTTTTGGATGCTCGTATTGTCACTCTTAACCTCAAATCTCCGATGTGATTGATCCTCAGACTTATGCCCCAACCAAAGCAACCATCTCTTCGGTACTCCAGTCTGCTGCAACTCAGTCTGCACTCAGTACCGTTGAGATCTCGTCTGCCCCCAATCACTGCTGCAACCTTGTCTGCTCCCAGATCTGATGCAATCCATGTATTGTTGTGTTGGCCCTTGTCTGCAAGATTAATCTTAAATCCTGAAGCATTTGCAGGTTTTTTTTGTCCATGCATGTCTTAGCTGCTTAGCTGAAATTCGTTAAAGTAGTCTGCATCTGATGGCCCACAATGCTTTCCATCTATGGCCGTCTGCTCTCCAGCATCTGAACTAGACTATAGATACCTAACTAATTTCCAGTCTAAGTACACTAACAACATCATGGCTAATACTTCTAAGTTTTGTTCATCAATTTTTATACAACTGGAGGGATTGCAGATTTCTATCAATCTCCCCCTAAATTGATGCTAACAAAACTTCTAAGTAAAACAACAAGCTAACTATTTAATTACATTGTTTGATAAAAAGAAACCTAATCCAATTTCTTAGACTAGTGTGCAGCAAAGTATTTGACTTTTCTGCCTGTGATGCTCACTGCCTTTACTGCGCTTGTGAGGCTGATCCTTTCTTTTCTCTCCGTGAGGTTGCTCCCTTTGAGATTTTTGCCCTGATGGCTTTCCTAAAGGGTTTGCTCCCCCTGAGTTTTGTGCCCTAATGACCTCTCCTCACGAGGCCTTTGACTTGATGATCTTGATGACCTCTATTGATGCCATTGCATCTTTGTTGCCCTTTCTTCTTCTGTTGATGCAGCTGACTTTCTTTTGAGCTCGTCTGCAGATGACCTTGCTGCAGTTTTCTCTGTTACCTTCTCCCCGTCTGCCTTCTTTACAGATGGCCTTGTTGCTTTTTTACCTCTTTCTGCTGTCTTCTCCCCCTTTTTGTTAGAATTAAGTGCTGCTGTGAGGACTGCTATGGCAGCTCGAAGAGCTTCTAGCTCTAAAGTTGTGGTCTGCTGAGCAACTGTGGCATTGGCAGTTTCAAGTTGGAGCCTGTTTTCCAGTAAGCTAAGCCTTGTGTCGTTGTTGAGAATGTGTTCCTTAAGCTACTGCTGGGTGGTCTTCAAAGAGGCTTGCAGTTTGAGAAGGTCAACTGAGTGTTGGCCTCTTAGCATGTTTAGATTTGAGGAGCTGAAGATTTAGGGCATTAGCCCTCTGTATTTGATCAATGAGTCCTTCAGCCATGTTGGAGAGAGATGTGTGGAAGTCTTCAAAGCACTTTACCCTGGTAGTCTTCTAAGCTTCCATCTCGTCTACAACGGGTTCTAATCTGTCAAGAAGTTCCTTGAACGCAACTTTCATCCATTGATGCATGCTGTATATTGCTTGATCCAGTTGCCTGAGTCTGTACTCCACTGCAGTTTCCGATGGAGATGACTGTTGATGTGCAGAAGGCTAAGTTTCGGCCACCGTTCTTGCAGTAGAGGATGACCTTTCATGAATTGGTGTCATTCTGATGTCTGCAAGGGCTTGCCTCAGACTTCTAGCTGTAGTTTGGTGTGTCATCTGAGTGTCAGATGTACCACTGTAGATTAGGCCTTGAGGGAAGCCTACTGATGGTGGATTTGCCCTGGTCTGCACCATTTTAAATGATGATGGTGGTGAACATACTAGATTGAAGGGAGATACTTCTTGATCTTGCAACTGTTCTTGACCAGAGGGAGTGTCACTCATCAGGTGTTTGTTGATTTCCTCAAGAGTGACACTTTTGAATGTGTTTTCGGTTGTAGTCTGCTCCTCTCTTAGCAATGAGGTTGTTTTTGGTGATTCATCCTCCAAGATAATCACTTCCTCTGCATGCGTGGGAGTTAGATCAAGTGTTGTAACTTGTGTAAACTCTGCTTCCTTAGTGATATGCTTATATTCTGCAGTAGTTTCTTCTGCGAAGGCTCTGCTGTATCCCTGATTGATGACACTGTTGGGAATCCCTTCTTTGTTGGTGATCCCTCTGTTGTCGGTTCTGTTGTTGTGACCATCTGTATTGACACTTCGCTGTCCTCTGCTTTTTTTGCTATAGTTTCCTCCTGTACTGTTGATTCTGATGGTGTTGGCTTTGCTGCTTGCTCTTCTGCAGCAGATGGTTCTCCTGTTGATATTTCCTTGATCCCTTCCTCAGCAACTTCATCAATGATGTCATCATCACCATGATCTTCTAGCTGTGGGAATTCATCATGACCATCATCATCATCTCTTGGTGAAGGTGCTTTGCTTATTGTTGTTCTCGATGGATAATCATAAATCTCCAAGGTTGCAACCTGGACATGCTTGTCAACAAGCCTTTTCAATTCTGCCTCCACTTCAGGAGTGTGCACAAACTCAACATGTTACAGTTGTGCCAGCTTGTGCCTTCTTGTTTTGAGGGTTAAGTCTTTAATCCCTAGAGCCCCACTGAACAATATGTATGGTTCAGTGGGCCTCTTTTTCTTGTTGGTCTTCGTCTTTGAATCAGAACTAGCTGCTCGATTTTTTTCTCTTTCATGCCATCAATTACTCCAATCTCTGTCCTTGAACCGTCTGTATTAATTCTGTATCTCGTAGTTGGTCCTGAGGGGATAAGTTTTGGCCTTGCAGCCTTGGACTTCCTTTTGATTGGAAGCTTGTACTCCTTGATAAATTGTTGGATTATTGCTTCCTTCTGAGGTTTGTCTAGCAGTTTATCAGTCTTGGCCCTGTGTTTTAGAACCTTTCTTGTATGGTTTGGATAGTTACAGCGCCTTTATTATTTCTTCCTTTTCTAGAGATTGCATTGTTGTGGTTGTTGTTGTGGCCTATGCTTCTGATGCAGTTGAGGGGTGATCAGCTTCAACCACAGCCAATTCCATTCCATTCCTGCAGTAGGGACAGGATTGATGACTCTTGTGAATGTCTCTGTTGTAGTAGTTCTTATTGTTAGTGAGGCTGCAGCAGATGTACTCAGTGGTTGCTCAGTCTGTATCCTTTTTAGTTTGGCTTCAATGGCCTCAATTTCCTTCCTTATATAGCCTTGGGGACCTAGCTCTTGCCTTAGCTGTGCTTGTGGTCCTTCCCTTACTTCTTGATAGCTTTTCTGAGCTTCTAGAATGAGATTCTGAAGGTTTTCATCAACACCAGCCTTCAGATACTTCAAAGTTATGTTTGTGTCATGAAGTACTGCAATCTCTGGTTCCTTTAGTGGTAAGGTCTTTGAAGATGATGCCTCAATTGCTGCTACAATTGTTGTTTCTTGAAAGCTGGCCTCAGTATGCTCTTCTGCTGGCGCAGACTGTTTCTGCTTTCATTTCGGTAGGCTCTGTAGCTAGGAGCTCCGAGATTGTTTCCTCTTCCGAGGTCTTCATGACAAGTTTCCTTCTGGCAACTCTTGCTTGCTTTGGTTTAATTTCTGGTGCCTTCTTAATCAGCTTTCCTTTAGCCTTTTCACGCTCCTTCTTTGTATGTTGGTCTGCAGTCTTTGTTGTCGTCTGCACTGCTGCAGATTTCTTTGAGAATCCTATTGGCTGCTTTCCAATCTTCCTGACATCAATCTACTTGGCCACAGTCCATGGCCTTACTCCCTTGTCAGATAGCTTGAGTTTTTCTTTCAGAATGATGCTTTTGACTCTTACAAATAAAGGTTGTCTGGCCTCTACTGCCTTGGCCAGTTGATACATAAGAGCTTGGCCCAATTGAGCTTGTGTTTGGAGAGGATTACGCACATAATTTCCTGTTGATCAGAGGTGATCTGATCCGTAGAGAATTCCCTGGACATGATTACTTTCTTTACCACGTCTACGAGCAGCTTCTGTTCTTTAGACAAATACTTCTTCATGGTCCTTATCCCTTCCTTTTGTTTGTCTTCACTAAGCATTGCATGCCTTCCATCGGTTACCATAGAGGGTGGCATGTCTCTGGGTCCTTCATTTGAAACTCTGAAGAGCTGCTCGAAGTCATTTGGAGTAATGCTTATCTTCATTTTCTTGTTGGATGTGTATGTGATGCCTTGAAAATCCTCAGCAACCTTGGACTTCTCAATGAAGTCCAGTACTTTATCATCGTAGATTCTGCTTGTCTTCTCACAGAAATACTTGAGGCCTGCATCTTGAATCAGCTCAGATATTTCTTTTACTTCATCTGATTCATTCTTGAGAGTCTCAAAATCAAGAACCACTCCCTTTTTCTTGGGCTTCGTTGCTCTTGAGATTTGTCACTCTTAAGAGGAGTGGTTGATCGAGTGTTGGCCATTTTCAGTGAGATTGAAAGAGTTTTTCGAGTTTGTAAAAGCGAATTGTGAAGGTTCGCAATTTAGGACTTGCAGTAGAGCGTAAGAGAGAGAGTTAGGATGTTTAGAATGAGAGAGTAAAAAATATTTTTAGTTGAATTTTTTTTTTCAAATTTATACTCTTCGAAAAAGTTACCGTTACCAGTAATAACTAGCCGTTGCGTAGAATCAGTCACTGATTTTGACTATTGCGGAATTTTAAACAATCAGTTTTAAAACGTTATTTCTTTCCAAAAATAGAAATGCAGCAGGGTAAAAATAATGTTGATCAGCTTCTACATGTGCAGTAGAGTAGTAGAACATTTTGACCAGTTTACTGCTTTAAATCAATCATACCCAATTCACCTAGGAATTGAATAAATTTGCTCCCATTAAGAGGCTTTTTAATAATGTCTACAATTTGTTCTTCTATTGGAATATATTCCAATTTAATGTGATCCTTTTGCACATGATCTCTGATAAAATGACATCTGACATCAATATGCTTGGTCATGACATGAAAAACTGGATTTTCTGAAATTGCCATTGTAGACGTGTTGTCACAAAATATTTTGAGTTTTTGAACACATTATATTGTAGTGTGCAAGTTGTGACCTCATCCATAGTACTTATGCAGCATAGTTTCCTGCAGCTATGTATTCTACTTCTGCAGTAGAGATTGACACTGTAGTCTGCTCATTACTGAACCATGAAATGAGCCTTGCATCATGAAATTGACATGAACCACTTATGCTTTTTCTATTAACCCTATAACCAGCAAAGTCTGCATCTGAATAGCCTGTTAGTATAAAATCTTATTCCCTTGGATACCATACCCCCAGATCTGGAGTTTCTTTGAGATATCTCAAGATTCTCTTTACTGCAGTGTAATGGGATTCTTTGGGATCAGGTTGATACCTTGCACATACGCAGACTGAGTATTGGATATCTGGTCTACTTGCAGTAAGGTACAACAGTGAGCCTATTATTCCTCTATACATTGTTCGACTTATTTGTTTTCCACTCTCACCCTTGTCGATTTTAATAGCTGCACTCATAGGTGCTTTCATATAACTTGTATTTTCTAATCCATATTTCTTGATTGTGTTTTTCAGATACTTGGATTGATTTATAAATATCCCACTTTCTAACTGTTGTACCTGAAGTCCTAGAAAATATTTCAATTCTTCCATTAAACTCATTTGAAATTTACATTTCATTAATCCAACAAATCTTTCACAGAGTTTATTATTAGTGCAGCCAAATATAATGTCCTCAACATAAATTTTGCACTAGGAGAATATGTTCCTTATGCTTTTTAGGAAATAGAGTGGTATCTATCTTTCCTCTCTGAAAGTTATTCTCACATAGAAAAGTTGAGAGAGTTTCATACCATGCCCTTGGAGCTTGTTTTAAGCCATATAATGTCTTGTCTAACCTATTGACATGATGTGGATGTTCAAAGTCTTCAAATCCCAGAGACTGTTCAACATATACCTCCTCTTGTAGCTTTCCATTGAGGAAGGCACTCTTCATATCCATTTGATAGACTTTGAATCCTTGGTATGCAGCACAGCAAGGAACATCCTTATTGCTTTCAGTCTTGCAACAGGGACAAAGGTTTCATCAAAATCAATTCCATCTTCTTGTGAGTAACCTTTTGCTACTAGCTTGACTTTGTTTCTGATGACTGTTCCATTTTCATAAGTTTTGTTGCTAAACACCCATTTGCATCCAACAACTGGATAATTTTTGGGACTTGACATCAGATACCATACTTTGTTTCTTTGAAACTCATTAAGTTCTTCTTGCATGGCATCAATCCAGTTTGGATCACTTAGAGCTTCATTTATTGTCTTTGGCTCCATTTCTGATGTGAAGCATGCAGACAGACACTCTCTGATTGTTGCTCTTCTAGTCTGCACAGGTGCATCCTTGTCTCCAATGATGTCATTTTGTATATGTGCCTTGATCCATCTCCTTTTGTCTTGATCAATGGTTATGTTTTCCAGTTGTTGTTGTATTGTGGGATGTTCTGGCTCTGCTGCATTATTGTTCTCTTCAGTGTGTGCAGACTGCTTATATTTGTCACAAAGAGAGACATATGTGAATGCATCTTTATATGGCCAATAAAATCCACTTTGTAAAATTTTAGTTGCCGTCTTATTACCCCCGAAGTGACCACCATAATACGATGAATGACAATGGTATAAAATATCTTTGATTTCCTCTTCAAGGACGCATCGACGAAGAACTCTATCGGGACAACTCTTGTATAGATAAGGTTCAAGCCCCAAAAAATATTTTATTTCTGAGAAAAATTTCTTTCTTGACTAGTAAGATTAGTCTGGCGGTAATGTATCACTAACCAAGTAGTTAGCATTGTCCGCGAACCAAGGTAACTTTTTATCAGAAAAAACAAACAGTTAAAAGTCTGGGAATGACTCTTCAATTGGTGTCTCATCATTTATGTTCAAATCTCCATGCTCAAGACGAGATAAATGATTTGCAACCATGTTCTCCGTTCCCTTTTTATCACAGATTTCAAAATTAAATTCGTGCAAAAGCAAAACCCACCATATCAAAGGGGGATTTGCTTCTTTCTTTGCAACCAAGTATTTTATTGTAGAGTGGTTCGTATAGACCATCACTTTGCTTCCCATCAAATATGAGCGGAACTTGTCAAAAGCAAAGACAACGGCTAATAATTCTTTCTCCATCATTGCATAATTTATTTGAGCATAGTTCAAGGTACGAATCGCATTATAAATAATGTGAAACACTTTATTAATATGTTGCCCTAGCACAGCTCCAACTGCATAATCGCTCGCATCGCACATTAGTTCAAACGATAAATCCTATGATGGTGCGATAACTACAGATACAGTTATGAGAGCGTTTTTCAAATGCCTAAATTCTTTCATGCATTCATCACTAAAATGGAAGGATGCATACTTTTCTAACAAGCAACACAATGGTTTTGAGATTTTTTAGAAGTCCTAAATAAATCTTCTGTAAAAAACATCATGACCAAGAAAATTTCGAACTCGTTTGACGAAGAATGGAGGCGGTAACTTTTCTATTACTTCGACTTTAGCTCGATTCACTTCTAAACCTTTTGTAGAGACCTTATGTCCTAGGAAAATACCTTATTGTACCATGAATTGGCACTTCTCCCAGTTTAGGACAAGGTTTGTCTCCTCACATCTCTTAAGAATAAGTTTCAGATGTTTTAAACAAGAGTCAAAATCAACTCCAAAGACCAAGAAGTCATCCATAAAAACTTCAATATATTTTTCCACCATGTCGGAAAATATTTCCATCATACATGATTGAAAGGTAGTCGGGGTATTGCAAAGACCGAAAGGCATTCTTATATAAACAAATGTCCCATAAGGACAAGTGAAAATGGCTTTCTCTTGGTCTTTCGGTGCTACACAAATTTGATTATAGCCGAATAACCATCAAGAAAACAATAATAGGATTGCCCTGAAAGTCTATCAAGCATTTGATCGACAAAAGGAAAGGGAAAATGATCATTCCTTGTTGCTTTGTTTAACTTATGATAGTCAGTGCACACCCTTCAACCAGTCACAGTTCTTGTTGGGATTAGCTCATTATTTTCATTGGCAACAACTGTGATTCCTCTTTTCTTGTCTACGACCTGCACCGGACTCACCCATGAACTTTTGGAAATTGGGTATAAGATACCCACATCAAGTAGCTTGACAACTTCTTTCCGTACCCCCTCCTTCATGTTGGGATTAAGGCGGCGTTGATGTTCAATAGATGGTTTATGGTCATCCTCCATTAGAATACGGTGCGTGCAGTAAGATGGACTAATTCCCTTGATATCAAATTTGTCCAGCAAATTGCACTTTTCTGCTGTTTAGGTTCTAAGGGAATACTGATTGCAGGTTCCTCATCTAGATTTGTTTCTTTTTTCTTGAGCTCATCCTTAATATCCTTATTCATCTCAGGTGGATCATTTTCAACATACTCCTGTATGCTAGGATCCTCAAAAGAAGAAAGACCAAGAGGACTACTCCTCATGTTTTCATGCATCACACTTGCAATGCAATTATTAATGACCTCAGCTCTATGACATGACTTAATTTCCTTAGGATACCGCATAGCTTTGAAGACATCAAACTATATTTCATCATCTTGGACCCTAAGAGTGAGTTGGCCTTCTTGAAATCGATAAGAGTTCTTCCCGTTGCTAGAAATGGTCGTCCCAATATCAAGGACTATAACATCCACAAGAAATACGAACTTATCTACTTTCACTAAAATATCCTCAATCAGACCTCGTGGATATTTGATTGATCTATTAACAACTTGAAGTGAGACGGTTGTAGGTTTGGTCTCCCTCAAATCGAGCTTCTTAAATATAGACAATGACATAAGATTAATTGAAGCTCCAAGATCACAAAGGGCTTTTCCAAAATACAAGTTGCCCATCGTACAAGAGATAGTGTAACTCCCCGGATCTTGTTGTTTTGATGGGAGTTTGTTTTGAATGATAGCCTACACACTTTTGTGAGTGCCACAATCTCATACTCCTCCAACTTTTGCTTGTTAGAAAGAATTTTCTTCAGAACTTTCCATAACTTGACATTTGAGCCAAAACATCTGCAAATGGAATATTAATGTGAAGCTTTTTGAAAACTTCAAGAAATTTTTCAAATTGGTTATCCAACTTTTGTTTTTGAAAATGTTGAGGATATGGCATTTGAGGAACATAAGGAGGTGATTTAACTGGACAGATTTTGGATTTTTTTATCTTTCTCTACCCCTATTGTTGTTTGTTCCTACTTTGAAAGATTTTCAAATGGTTTATTTTGTTCATTCTCTGTATTTTGATTCTCTTCTCTACTCTCACTAACTACAATCTCACCAGTTTGAGGCTCTTAACTTTGGGATCTTTTAATTCCCTTGCGCTTTGTAGATGAATTACCTTAACTTGTTCCTTTGGATTTGGAATTGTGTTACTAGGTAATGAACCTTGTGGACAAGTGGGCACCATTGAAGCAAGTTTCCCAAGTTGAGATTCTAAGTTACGGATAGAAGCATCCGTCCTTGACATGAACTGTGAGAGGTGATATTCAATTCAAGGTTTAGATGATTGCCCTTGGGTTAGAGGTGGTTCTAACAATAGAGGGGGTGCAAAGCCAGGGGGACCTCTAGGTGGCATTCCTTGGTTTCCTCTCCAAGAAAAATTGGGACGATTCCTCCAGTTAGGATTATATGTGTTTGAGTAAGGACTGCAGAGTGGGGCTGGTGGACGACCATAATTTTGCACAAATTGTGCTGGTTCTACTTGTGATCCAAAGGCAAAAGGGTTGCCATCTTGACAATTGAAACTTAAGTGAGAACCTCAAAAAAAATCACACGACTTGCTCGAAGGGGTAGAAGAAATGGAATTGACATTAACTACAAGTGAGTTTATGTGTTTTGAGAGAGCGGCCACTTGTGCGGTCAATGCGCTAAGCGCATCCACTTTATATTGTTTTTCCTCTTATAACTCTCTCAGATGGCTATTGGTAGGCATTGCCCGCCTTTTCCTCTCTAAATCAAATGGCCCTTCATGAGACTTATTCATCAAAGATCCTCCTGCCCAATGTACCTGCTGCAACATGATGGAGGCTATTCCTCCCGGAACAAATGGATCAAAACCCTCGACTCCCCATGCTGGATTTACAGATTGTACTCTTCCAGTTAATCCTAAGGATCGGACACCCATATTCCAGGACCATGTAATCGTGTTAAGTGAAATACACAAAAACCAAAACAAGCCACCCCGAAGAGAAATAAATGAATTCCAAAAATCTTAGGTAAATCCAAAGAAGGTTTTCCTGTACGTTCATCACAAAAGTTTTCTAGATCCCAATACACCCAATGCCAAATAGTTGCCATAAAGCACAAACCCAAAAACACAATATGTGCGCCAGCCACACCTTCATAACTCCAAACAACATCTAAAAGAGTACGGGTGGATTGATTAAGAACATTGTAAAAGGTTTGAAGTTGCATCCACTCCGGTATTCCATGGTGCGGGCATTTTCTTAATAATTCTTTATATTGCTCCCAAGATTCACAGAGCTATTCAGAATAAATTTGTGAAAAAGTAGCTATTTCATTTCTCATTCGCGCGGTCTTAGCTAGTGGAAAGAACTTAGACAAAAAGTTTTGAGCTAAATCTTCCCAAGTGGTAATCGACCCTGTGGGTAATGTATGAAGCCAAATCTTCGCATTGTCTCTGAATGAGAATGGAAATAACCTTAGACGAATAGCGTCATCAGAAACACCATTCACCTTAAAAGTGTCATATATTTCAACAAAGGACGAAATGTGTAAATTAGGATCTTCGTTGGGCAATCCACAAAATTGGTTCCCTTGAACCATTTGAATCACTCCCGGCTTAATTTCAAAGTTGTTTGGAACAATGGTGGGCCTACGAATACTAGTGAAGTTCCCCGAGACTTTTGGAAGTGCATAGCCATGAAGAGCTTTTTGTTGAACCACAACCTCATCCCGAGGATAATGTTTAATATTTTTCATTAGTGTAGTAGGAAGACTAACGTTAACTTGCTTTTCTTTTCTTAGATATTGACACTTTCTTTCTGGTTCTTGATCAAAACGAAGCAATTTGGTGCTACGAGTCCTTCTAGCTATTGATGACAAATAAATTATAGAAGAAAAAACAAAATGACTTAATCTATAACTAAGACTGTTGGCTCTAATGTTCATTGCCTTATGTCCCCGACAACGACGTCAAAAACTTGAACTAATCATTTTTTGACGTACATTGCAAGTGCACGTGTCATTCATGAATAGTGAAGAGTACAAGAGTATCAATCCCACAGGGGCAGTAGAAACTAAGCACTAGAATAGACACCTTAACTAAATTTGAGTCAATCGAAGTTTTGGATTTTGTTTTCCTTGCATACCCACACACAAGTGATTTTTTAAAGGACTCTAAGATCCTGGAAATGAGTTTAAATTATGATGTGTGCTGTCATTTACACGTCAAATTAATATTTATGAGAACTCACCTTTACTCTATAAATATAGAAGTGCAAGTAAGGGTCGAACTCACAGGGAAAATCGGAACTATCAACTAAACTAACTTAATGCTGTAACTATTCTAGGAGTTGGGGGACGTGTTTAAAAAGGTGAATAACTGAACTAATCAATCAGAAATGGATAAACTAAACTAGATAGCAGGGTACTTTGCTTAGATTAGGAGAAATGTAGGGATAATGGTTGAGTCATTTTGAATTATTTAAATCAATCATTGATGTTTTTAGGTCTTAGGTGTAATGATTAATATGGAGTGTTTGTAATGAGTATTGGCTTAACTCACTATGTTCCTTAGCTTTTAACTTTCAATTAGCTCAGATAGTTAAACTAACTCAAGGTATCTAAATCAATTCAATTAGCTCGAATAAGATTTAAAACACAGGAGTTGAATCATAACATGGAACCAAACATACATAACAATCATAACAATTAGCTTAAACTAATCATGTTACATGCATTATCAACCATTGATTGTATATGACAACTAGCTTAAATCATATTATATCAGTTAGCTACTTAACTAAATCATTTAGCATGATTTATAGTGTTAACATATGTAATTAGGTGATCAATCTAGCATGCACATGCCATATAATGATTCTAATAGGTTTCATGCATCATTTAATCATTAAACACCTCTGGTTTAGAGTTATAGGTTCAATATCTCATGATCTAATCATTCAAAACTCATCAACGTATCCCTACCATCGAACTACTCATGCATATTCAAAGAATAAGGCATGGAATTGATTATAACAAAGCATATAAACATTCTGGTCAGTTAGGCAACTAAAGAACAGAAGTATACAATGTTTGAAGCATTCCAAAACAGATCCAATGAATCCCCTAAGCGTTGCGGACCAAGACTACGTCAATCCCTTCTCCTAAAACCCGTCTCTACCCTGTTGTTCTCTGCTTCATTCAACCGTAGGAAGGGTATTTATAGGCGAGGGGTTGTAACTGAATTGATCTGACGGTTGAAACTCAATATCCTGCATCTGGCATATCGTCGCGGCCGCGACCAGGCTTGTCGCGCCCGCGACAGGGTTAAAACTTAGATTTCTGGAAAAACTCACGTCGCGCCCGCGGCAGGGTCCTGTCCGCGACAGGCTATCGTGCCCGCGATAGGGATACCTGTTATCCTAAAACTAAAACTAAAAATACCAAATAACGTCCAAAAATTCCCAAAACTTATACATGTCATCTAAACACATTAATCTAGCTAAACATGGTGAAAGATTACCGTAAAAACACACGTGCAATGGCGATGAAACGTGAAATATGGCTTTTCGAGTTTGTGGATTGCCATTTTCTTCATTCTTCTTCATTTTTGCTTCAAATTCCAATCCAATCTGCCATAAAACATCAAAGCACAGCAGTGCCAACATTCCAAGACAAAACGACACTAAAAATATAATTTTGGACGACATTGAAAGAATAAAACAAACGTTTAAAATAACAAAATGATGTGTGATTTCCTACACATCAAATTAATAAAGTATCTTGTTTTTAAAAGACTTGGGATGACGAATCCATTTATCAATTCATTAACTTCTAATGAGTTTAGATGTTAGAGTTATTAATTTAATCCTTTTCGATCTAATTATCAAATTTTCTTATATGCACCTCCGTCGAGGATACACAACCATCTTCTTAAGCTAAAACATGAGGCAATAAAGATTGCATAATTTAGAATAAAAGGTCATTAAGCATCATAACATAAAGAGCACATAATTAACATAAATATGTCTATTTAATGTCAATTATGCTAATGTTGTCTGTTTGTTTAGATATTTGGCCTCCTTTCGGTTTAACTAACACTTATATATTCTGTAATTGTAGGAAATCAAAAAATTCTTTAATCACAACAACATCAAGTATAGGAATAAATCATCATTTACAAGATATATTTTCATATGTACCAATTAAATTCATCTTAGAGTTAGGTGGACCATTTACCAAATTTCGGGTTTTGTTAAAGGCCACAAAAGATTATTTCTAAACAGACTCTCTAAATCTTCTAAGTGTTTACAAATTGATTTTACAAGTTGGCTTTTAACACCCTAAGGATACATGTTACCATTTTATCCTTATCTTGAAGTTCTAGAACATTGATAGAAGCAGCCAGGACTATATTATTAGATGCAGACCTGCCCAAAATTTTTTTGCTTAAAGCAGTAAACATTGCTTGCTATGTTCTAAATAGATGCCTTAAACATAAGCTGCACAAGAAGACACCCTATGAGCTGTGGAAAGGTCAAATACTTTCATGTATTTGGCTGCAAATGTATAATCATAACAATGAGAAGTAGCACCTAGGAAAATTTGACCCTAAGTCAGATGAAGGAATATTCCTAGGATACTCTACTGTAAATAAAACTTTTAGAGTCTATAATTAAAGAACAGGACTAGTAGAGAAATTAGTACATGTTTCTTCTGATGAAATTGTTAGCTCTCCTCTTGTTGCTAACGTTTTTGATGAGGAATGTGCTTGCATAGATGATGAATAGGTTGCCGACCAGGATTCAGACAATTCAATAAAAGATAGGCTGTCTACACCTTATACGAAAGGGAAAGAAACTGCAGCAGAACAAGAATCCACTATAGTCCAGCAACAACTTGAGGAGAACTCAATTGGTGAATTACAAGACAAGAGAAGATGGATAAAGGCTCACACTCATGATGTAATCATTTGGAGATAAAGATGCCCCAGTGCAAAACAGAAGAGCAACAACAAAAGAATGTCTGTTTGCATGCTATATTTCAGAAATTGAACCAAAGTGCATAAAGCAGGCTCTAAGTGATGTAAACTAAATTGATACCATGCAAGAGAGTTGAATGAATTTCAAAGAAATGAGGTATGGTACTGTAACGTCCCGGCCTTTCACGTCCTTTTCAGAGAACCACGTGACGTTTCTGCCACTGGGGACCCACGTCTCTAGCAAGGCGTACTCCACATAAATAGGTTTAGGTTAAAGAATAAAATGACACCCACTTATACATCATCAACCTGGAACACAAAGTTCGCATAAACCTAAGACATTATAGTCAACCTTACATAATTACAACAGTGGATACTCATCAAAACTTAGATCCCAACAGCACCATCAATTCTTAGGTTGTGGCCCTACATAGCATCTCCTCATCTTTCCCTACCCCTGAAACAACAGAGAATACAGAAAAGACAGGAAAGTAATGCCGTGAGCTTTAAGAACCCAGTAACGTGCCGGCCCCAACGAAAAAGAAAAAGAAGAGAAGCAGAAAGGTAGATAGATTGTTTAGATCAATCGTTCCAACGTTCTGGAGTCACCACAGCAGACTCACATCTGTCGTTATTCTGACATGATACTATGTATTCTGGTTTTTTGGCGATGTTTAATCATATGTCGTTATCATTACACGACAACAAACACTTTCTTTAAGCACTCTGCCTTATTCTCGGTGTACTAACATGTCGTACTAGCTTAACACCAAATACTTTCGTTAAACAGTCTGGCTTGTTTCCAGTGTACAAAAAGTCAGACTTGTCATTCTTATCAGGCAATCTGGCTTTATCAATGTTTAAGCAACGGTTCGACCATTAACGGTCTACAACGGCATCATCTCAGTCAACTAACCATTTTGGTATTAATACATTCACATTAACCTTAGATCCGTGACTATATTATGACACAACATTAAAGACTTTGTTCAAGCATTCTGACATGCCCTTGGGCTTAGACAAGTAGAGCTAACTTAATAACACCCACAGACTTATATATTGACCAGCTTATCACAAAACATTTTAGATTAAACTATTACTATTACCAACCCATTAAGGCGTTATCCTAGCCTTCCTACCTTCTATTTATCAAGAGAAGATAGATCAGTGA
>JAOVYX010020344.1:0-46184 GCA_035668315.1 Drosera spatulata | reverse complement strand
AGCATCTGTGGTTGGGTTCTTAAGTGAATCCTCAGGCTTGGTGAATGACCCTGAAAACGAAGAGGATGCTGACAAGACGAGAACAGCCCAATCCGAGGACTCAACTCTAAGCTTCGCACCCTCAAGTGCACGAATCAACGCACCAGTCCCACCAATTTGTACATCAAGAACAGCTGAGAATTGGATTCCCTTTGGATCGCCTTCGGAAGAAACTCTCGGGGGAATCCTTTTCCCACGACAGCTTCCTTCCATGACGATCTGGTTATTATCGTTCGTGTACGAATGACAGTCCATCTTGCTATCCAAAGATGCTGTAAAAGACAAAGCCCCTGGCTTGCTCGACGATATCTTGGTCACAATGACTTGATCCGGGTTTGAGGCGAAGTGCTCCCTTGTGAACTCGACGTCACCTACAGTGTACTTGACCAATGCCGCGGCAGTATCCAGGTCCAGTTGTCGGAGGTAAGTTGATTCCGTGTATGCAGCATTTGAGTGATCAAACTCTAGCGTCAGGTCCCCTAGGAGCTGGTATACCTACAATCGTTTCAAGGCAACACTTCAGTCACAAATCACCAAGTACGAGTAGCACCACGCGCATTGTTAAACCATGATACAACGTTGAATACATAATGACAGTTTCATGGTATCCCACTTGGTTCGATCGACTAACCACCACCTTGATGGCCAAGGTTCGACCGTACGGCCTTTTGTCTTAGTCTTATCTGATTCCTTTGAAGTATAACCCAATTCCATTTGAACTCCTTAGATCAAACTGAATTGAGGGACTTACATCCGAAGGATTGCCGGATAACTTGGTGTCTGCCACAGAAGTAGCTTCCGAATAGTTGCCATCATCGACAAGCTTCCTCACCTCTTCTACGGCCTGAGAAGCATTCGGGTCCGTGTAATCCCCAGGAGTTCCAGTCCAGAGAGTGTCCTCTGTTGAAACAAAAAGAGTCAGGAGCAACATAAATCTTCGAGTGGCTAGAAACCTTGTTTCAAAGGATCGAACTTGCTATCACTCGGATTATCAAATCCTTGGTGAATATGATATGTTAGAATCTGAAAGTATCAAATCCTTGGTGAATATGATATGTTAGAATCTGAAACGCGACAATATTAATCACAGCTTCAACTCCTCCTGCTCATTACAACTAAATTACAGTGCTTCAACATAATTGTAGAGACCACAAGTTTGTGCACAAAGACACACCCCACACGTAAAAGAATAGCAGGCACCACATTGACGGCAAGTATTAAAAATCTGAAGAATGCAGAGTTTGATTCAATTCTAGCTCAACCTCTTCTTTAATGCTTTACTGCATAGAATGTACCCAAGTCCAATGTTTGGTAAGTCCCCAATGCGCTTTCTAGTACAAGATACTCAATACATCTTCGAAAAATATACTATTATCGTTTACGTAAAACACTCATATTAAAAAAAATTAATTATATCTTAATGACATGAAAAAATTTCATTTTTATTTTTATTAATAATAAAATTAATAAAAATTATTTAAATATTATATTACATGAATCAAATATGAGACGGAGATTCAAACCCAGTAAACAAAAAGTTGACAAGGTACAAAAAACATAGAAGTTCAACTTAACCAATGCAAAGCGTGTTACCAAACATAGAAGTTTCTCGTACCATTGAGATTAAGAGTCTCAACCGCCACCCCGCCCCAAACCATAGCACCCAATCTTCCATTCCCGATCGGGACAGCATCCGTCCAGTGACCCGCCGGCGCGTTAGACGTGATCTTGAGAGGCCTCGCCGCTTCATCATTCTCTGATCCCGCCATTTTGAAACTCGGGTTCCATATGTCTTTCTCCATTGGCCTCCTCACCCTCACCCACCCTTCATCAGTATCATCCTCCATTCCTGGGTTTTAGCTGAACACAAAATGTCAGGATCGAGAGAAGAGGATCAGATGAACGTAGTCTTGATGCTAGGTGGTGTGGAAACGGTGTAAAATATATGAAGATCTCAAGTGGGGTTGTGGGCATAAAATGCACGCAAAGAAAACGACATAATGTAGGTAATCTTATCTTTACCTCTGTTGTTGTTACGGCGGAAAAAGTGTTTCTTGATGATAGATGGTGTGAAAATGGTGGAAAGTATATGAAGATCTCAAGTGGGGTTGTGGGGATAAAGTGCACAGAGAGTTTGTTTGTGCATAGCATGAGAATTCGTTGTCTGATTTGGAGAATTATTGTGATGTTTCGCTGGGCGTGAGCTGGGTTTGAAGTTTATGGTCACACTGAGGTTGTTGCGTGGGATGTTGTTGCATTTATTGTTTGTTGGCATGGGAGTGATGCTTGTGACTTTATGAGAGTGTTTGCTTTGCTACATTATTTAATATTGCTTTACGCTTTCGTCTAGCGTAGTCACAGCTTCTGTGGCTCCCATTCCCAGAATCTGCAATTGCAGCAAGTTCCATTATAGAGTTATAAGAACATGGCGTGATGAGACTAAAAAGAGAAAGACATCAAACCATACCTATGTCAAGTATAAGGTACGAGAAGAACCAGACATAAAACCAATCATGGACCATATAATTGAAAAAAAAGACTGTTTATCATCGATCTAATCCTTTGGACATGTTGAAATGGTTAATCCGACTAAAAGCAAAACAACAATGCAGAAAACACAGAGTAATGAATCAAATTTTATCCGGAGTAAATGGATTATTATCACAAGGGAGAAATCAGAGCACGTGAAAAAGAGGGTACCACATGTTGCTATGCTCCAACAATTGTTCACGTGAAAACATCTTTCAGTTTTCCTCCTTGACTTTGTCCCCGTGAAGAAGGTTTCCAACTTGGTCAAGACATGGAACAAAAAATGATCTGCATAAAAAGGAATGGAGTCCAAAGCCCATTGCTCAAGGAAACCGAGTGGCCTTATGTGATTTATACAGGAGTACAAATCTAAGAACTGGGAAGCATAAATGTTGAAAAAACAGTGAGCTAAAGTAGAGAATAATGCGACGAAAACGACACTGGATAAGGAAAAGATGCTGTCGACAGAACACTAAATTGCCTATGAACTCATACTAACCTCAAGAACGATCTTCATCATCAACGAAAGACCAGCCAAATTGAATTCATCCGGTGGACTGGTGCACGTCAGTGGTTCCTATCGTTACCGTCATAAATTATTTCACCTATTGATGCTCAAAGTGATAGCCCAGACATGGTCAGTAAATCTTGAAATGGGTTGCAACTCAACCACATTGATCTCCACAAAACAGTCAAAAATTAGCTGCTAATTGAATGAGGGATTGGAATTATCAATAGGTTTTTTTGTTGTAGCCCAGAGGTTTAATAACGTTTCTTGCAGAACCTTGCACGGCCCAGGCCAATCTTCCGTAGTGAACCTGCTGTTCCAAGAGCAGAAGTAGGCACGTAAGCCACTTCATCTTCATTTAGGAACATAGAAACTCTCTAATCAAATAGGGGGATGAGAAAGGGATTCTTAACCTACTTACCGCCCTGCTGATTCGAAACAACTCCATGACACAGACTTGACTTTGGGGAAAGAAGGGAAGGAATTGGAACATCTTTAACTGAAGGAATCAATGTCGTCGATATGAATCAATAGAAGGAAGATGAAGGTCAGGGTTTCGGACAAAAGAGGGAAAACAACACAAAATCTCAAAACAGAGAACACTAACCCAGATTTTTTTCGTCAACCTCGAATAGCTTCCAGTGAAACACAGATGACTACGAATTGAAACACAGTCGACTACGAATCAAATCTTTGTGTGTCTTGTCGATGGTATTATCGATCAATGCAAGGAGATTTGAAAGGGATTGGGGGGAGGTTGTGCAACGTTCGGATATTTAACCTTTGCAATCCGCGTGAGATGATCTAAGCAGAGGAAAGTTCAATCTTGAGAGAGATGCAATGGTCAGATTTGTAACCCTATCAATCTAAAGCAAGAATGGCGAGAGATTATATCTTGCCTATCGAAAATGCTGTGTAATCTATAACAAGCCAGATTAGTCACATGAGCTGTCATCTTACAAAAACCTTCCAAGTTTGCATAATTTTATCAAATCAAACACCTGAATCCGAAGACAAAGACATGGAGTGTTATATTGAGACTGTCAAACAAGGTGATCACATGAAGGCCAGAAGAAAGTGTTATCATTCGACAAAGCTGTGAGTTTCTGGCGGTCTATGTCCTGAAACACTACGCCATAATCTACTCGCTATGACACATCAATCACATTTATGAAGGAAATAACCAGAGTATCTTTAAGCTCTATGAAAGATAAGAACACGAAGTTAATACCCCATTAGTACCTTCCAAAACAGAATACTTGATCGGTAAAATCTCATAACAAACATAAATGAAGAAAAAAATAGACCATTCATTGTCACTACTGTATCATCATTGGTTTTGAGCAATTTAATTGACTCGCTCCAGCAAAAATTTGAGAATGATACTGATGGGTAATCATAAAAAACATATCGTACATTGATTTCACAACGAACAATAAGCTTACTATGTATCGACCGTTAACAATAAGCTTACTATGTAGCGCATTCATAGTTTCTATAATGATCTAATCCACGTCGTTCAGCTTACTACACAGCTAAAATATATGATGTAATAAAAAGGCCATAAGCCTCATCCAGAGATACTACATGACGTCAGAATAAACATCAAAACAAACAATGACAATTGAAACCAATAATAAGAACACACATCATAGACAGAGAACAGATCGGAAATCTCAGCTAAGTCGACAATAAACACTGAAACCCGACTAAGATCACATAAGTACGACATGACGACTACGTAAACACCGAGACAAACAATGACAATTGAAAGCAATAATAACAACTAAAGATCACACACGCACTTCATAAGATCATATATATACTACATGACAGATATAATAAACACCAAAACAAACAATGACAACTGAAAATAATAATAACTATAAGCATCACAAACACAGAACAAAAGATCGAAAATGTCGGCCAAGTCATCAATCAATGCTGAAACCCAACTACTAATCCTCACCATCATCTAAGCAAAATGAAACCGAGATCAAACGAACACATTAATGGAATATAAAATCCCTCTCAGGATTGTCATGAGCATCAATGTTTCCGCAATAAAACTTGAATAGCTTTCTAAGAGAACGAAACAGATCAAAAAAAAAAAAAAAAACTACTAGAAACCATGCTAACTACATGGATCATACACACTCAACTTAAAGACAATCGACACAGATACTTACCAATCAGTCCTGAGTAATTTTCCAGTGAAACAACGAATTCAAAAAAAAAACTCTACATGACATTCAATCTCAGTCACTAGTGTATAAAAAGCAGAAGCAGATAGCCTAAATAAGATATGGCACAACAAATTCTTTCTTTAGCATTCCATTTATCAAGGTCAAATTTATTCAACCTTCCATCAATCTCATTAAAACTCAAAAGTAAACTGAAGAGGGGGTCGAATTGGTCCTGAACCATCCTTATAATCCTAAGGCTAAGACAAGGACTACTGAATTTGCTGGTTCAACTTAACGTTTGTTGTTTCATGGGAGTTTGTCCATAAATCGATAACTGCAAGATTAAGACTTCTAACTCGAAAGTTCGATATTCTGACTTCTAACCCAAATTATCACTGGTTGTGAACATCTATCTTATTACCCTGAAAGTAATCTGTATCTAACTCAATTTCATCACTGTAAGAAAATAGAGTAGGACACTATTCAGAACTAGGAGCAATCAACGATCAAACCCAGCGTAACAAGAAAGTTAATGTAAATTACCTTGGAAATGCCCGTCTATCAGCCCTGTCTTTGATAAGTTAATTGCAGGCTTGGGGCATAACTTTTGTTCATTGAAGTCTTGTCCGCTCACCTTGTGCGACAAGATAATTACCTAAAAGAAAGAAGTGTTAAAAAGCATGTATTAATCATTAAATCAATCATTTGGCATCATCGTATCACTGACAAGCCGCAAGGTTAAAATGTAACACGTCTGGTTACTCTGGTATTAATCGCTAAACAAATCCACATTGACTTTTCGGTGACTAGGGAATAGAGGTATTACACCACAAAGAAAAACATGTATGACTGCATATAGAGTCTATTCAAATTCTTGAGCATGTAGATTGATAATTCATATCTAAACCATGTTCATTCAGAGTCAAAAGAAATATACTAGCACCTCAAGAATATGAACTGAGATAATAGATACTAATAAGCTTATAAATTACTCACAGGAATCAACTGGATAAATTTTACCATTCACGGATAATAACTCATTAGCGACATATCATGTGTGAACTCGATACGATTGCTAGAAATACGAAACTGCAACATGATCAAACAAATTCAGCAAATTAGCATAAATTTTACCATTTATGGACAGCTACAACAAAGGGAGGGACTCATTGGTCGATTCAAATTTAATAATGGTCGATACAACAAAGGGAGGGACTCTTTTGGCATAAGGAGACGAAGAGCCATGATCATTTGTTCTTCTCTTGTACTTTTCTTGGTTCGTGCCTGCAGGAATGGAAGATGAAATGTGGAATTGTCATGTGTTTTGGTTCGTGCCTGGACTCTTTTGCTTGTTTGAATGCAGCTATAAGGAATAAGGAGTCTAAAGCTCTCATCAGACTCTTATTCAACAGCCTCATCTATTCTATATGGAAGACCAGGAATGAGGTAACGTTCAGAGCTGCTAAGCCATATGTATCCATGCCATCCTTCAGCACATCCAAAAAGTTGCTGTTGACAATGCTTGCATGAAGGGTGATGCACTCAACACTGAAGAGAAGCAGATCATGTTGCTATGGGGAGTGAAGCTGAACCATGAAGCTGGACGTCCTTGATTAATTTTGTGATGTATTTCATGTATATTCCTAGCTAATTTTTGATAGAATAGGCTGATTTTTGTATAGAAACTGTATAGTTTCTAGGATGGCTAGCTGCTTAGGCATATGTTTTTCCGAGCATGGTTAGGATGTACTAAACTCTTTAGTTTAATGGTCGGTTGAGGGACCAAAGAGTAAGATGATAGAGACATACCAGACATAGATGGCCTTGACCCAAGATCTGTTCCATAATCTGCAAAAATAACCCCATCGGCCACACCCTACTGTAAAACCACAATAAATTCAATTAACATCTATCATTCACCCTAGAACGATTGAAAAAGAAGGGAAACAAAGGAGGGGTAATAAGGGGTTGAATAAAGAAGATACAACTTAGCCGCCCAGAAGGCTGAACTCAACTCGCCAAAGGAAAAGAAACTTCTCTGCTACCAATCACATAACGTCCTGAACCAACACCACCTGCTTCATAACCTAACACTATTAGTTTCACCAATCGCAAATGCTGCATGAGGAGAAAAATTGCCCACTACATACAATCCAGATAAGCTGCAGATCAACCGGTAAAGCTGTTGAAATGTTGCTGACTTGGCGATTCGAGTTTCCAAAGTGAAATACAAGTGATCCAAGATAAATAGCTACAGTGCACAAAGAAACAAGGTGGCAACAAACCTTACAACAAGGTGGCTGGGGCCAAGTTCTGCTCCAGTTCTAGCACGAGCATTGACCTAAATAAAACACAACCACTCAGGCATGACTGGAAGACCTTGCTTCATGCTGAATACAAACTGCGGAAAGAACCTTGGATGAGAAACCAAGGTATAGGGATGAGAATCAATTCTATATTATAGGTCACTAATCATGGAGGACATGCGATTACCAGTATACACAAACTCGGCCTTTGCAAGCAGTATCGTCATGGGTGTTGCCATTGGCTATAAAACAACATAGAAGTATGTTAGGGAAGACAAAACATATAAAGAACATCAAAACAATTTTTATCGACAAATAATATCAATCTTTCAACTTAATGACTTCCACATTGAATACCTTGCAGTAAGAGGACTGTTGTAAAAATCCTTAACGACGGGATCCACGTTTTCATCACGAGCACTAGAGCGCTGCAAAATTAATGGACAAAATTTTGTCAGACAAGCATTGGCAGAAAATGTGAATACTGAATGAATAACAAGCAGATCACTATGACCTCCATTTGTCCCCAGCATGAACCTACGGTGTGAAGTTAAAAAAAAAAAAAGTGTGAATACCTGAAACATAAGACCAGTGGTTCCACTCCAATCGGTCGACTGAATTTAACGCCATATGGTAAAATCTTGTGAACCATTGACCAGGTTACTCTATTGTCATTCTCCTACTGTCTAACCTGTAGAATATCTAGAAGAATGGGCTTGGGCCTTTAGTCAAATTCAAACTCACACATCAAGAATCTATAGCATAATTCGCATGGGTTAGTTTGTTTCAAGTATCAGAAAATTCTGGAAAACACCTAATTGTCCGACTCTCAAATCTAATATTGGTATATTGTTGTACCACCAATTATCCAGCAATAACAGTGCCTCAACGACACCATCTTAACAGACTTGAGATGAATTAATACACTAAACCTGGAAATTATCTGCTAGAGGAGTCCTGTTTGCACCAAATGAACTAGAAAATGACAAAAAGTGAAATACAAAGGAAGAGTACTCACTATCTCCCACGTGCTTGATGCCAATGCATCAGAAGAGATAGTATACACCTGCTTGTACTGCCACTCGTGCCATCAATCAGAGCAAGAGATAAAGTATTCTCGACATCATCACTTTCATCATCCAATCTTATGGCAGCCATGACGACGAGCAACTTTAAAGACTGATAAGAAATAGAAAGAATTACAAATATTAGTAATCCTCAAACAGCAGACTGGAATATTTTTGTTTTGTTTTTTTTTTTTTTTTGTTTTTTTTTTTTTTTTTGGGTGAAGTGTGGAATATTTGGATAGAGCTTCTCTCAGTTGACGTACTGCTGAGCGAGCAACTCTTGTGATTGCTTTGATGTCTTCCTTCCCACTCCAAACTCTAGGCATGGAGTTAGAATCATGACTAAACAATGTTGTAAATCTGCAAACAGTTTCACTTTCACTTATAGGGCTCTAAAACACATCGTAAAAAAAGAGTGGAATTTTAGCCATCCCGTGCTACCTGTCTTTCATGCAAAACAAGATCTTCCTAGCTTCATCTCTCGCCTTTGATTCAACCACAATTCTTGCATAGTTCTTAACCTTAGCGAGAAACTTTTCTCTAGTTTGTTCATCCATGTCAAAACTTGAAAGCTCATCAGACAATCCAGACACAGCTGACTGAGTTTCGCGCTGAAGAAGCATTCTTATAGATGGTCAGGTATCATTGCTAGCACCATCAAGTAGCACATCGACAGGACCAAGTAAAGCATCTTTTAATTTAGCCTGCAAAGAACAGACATAAGCAAGCAAAATGGTTGGAAGCAGTCTCTAAAATATTTTATCTTATATTTGCCTTTATCACATACTCTTCTTCCTTAGTGATCGAGTGAAGAAAAATCTCCACAAAAAGTTTTAATTTAGACCATTAACTAACTCCGAGATTAACAATAGTCGTCCTCTTTCAGCTACAGGAAAGCATCTTCTCATCTTTCACATTTTTGCTGAGTAGGTGATCGTACAATAGAGTACTCTACAATGGAAAGAAATGGGAGTTAACATACTTCATATCGAGTTGTCAATTCAGGCAATTTGGTTTCATGAACTGAAGCAATGTGTACCTCAATATCATGGAGAAGGTTCTCCCTTACTTTGGAAGTATCCCACCTCGCTTGCTGAATCACAGCATCTGCACAACAAGGTAGAAGCATCTAAGATATTTGTAGTGACACCATTTACAGACAATCAGGCATAGCTTCTTCCAAATTCACAAAATGAAATCAGCATGTAAACTCATACTACCAAGTTTGAATCGACATGATTTTTAAACATCAACAAGAATAAAGGCCGATCCAGAGCAGAACCAAAATAATCGCATTAGGGGACGATTAAGAAGGTCATCTACCGCATTCAGAGTGCTGAGTAGAGATACAGAAAAGGACCAGGATTAGAAATTGAACTAAGAAAAAGATTTTTCTTCTAAAGAATGATCAGCAGGAACTCTATCATCATTCTCCGAAGTACTTAGAAGCATATCATCATACCTGCACATCCTTCATCAAATACGCTGATGAGAGACTGAGTGCAACTGTGAACAGCAGAAGAAAACTCTTCGTTTCCGTTCGACGCTTTGTCAAATGCTGTTCCGGCTCGCAAATGCCCTAAGATGGCCTGAAAGGCCAGTTCAGCACGCTACAAGTAACAAATCAGAAGAAGGTAACACTCAGCAAAAGCAGGCAGTCCAGGCCAAAAAGGCATCTGAATAACTTCCTAAATAGGAATACTATATGTGCGCAAGGCAGTAGACCTCACACATGATTACACAGCAGAACTCAGAATTTGGATGATATCTAAGGGTCTGTTGTCATAACATCATGATATGAGATATTCTACCGAAAAAGAACCAACACAGGCCCAGTATACAGAAAAAGGAGGAGGGACGGTTTACCAGGAGCAATTTCTCTTTCAAATTCGCCTTTTAGCTAATCTGACCCCTTCGTCAAAGTATGTAGCCTCTGCATCATAACTAATACATGGAATGCTGATGTCAAAGACTACTTCGATGGACGAGGAAATTGCATCTCAAGGAAAATAACAAAATAGTTATAATCGATCCACAGTGCAGTTGAAAAAAGAATGATTCATAAATCAATATGCGACAAAGTTTTTCACAATTCATGCAGGTATATGTGAAGTCACAAATATCCCTCTGATAAGCTGCTATCCAGAATAGAGCCGACTTTTTTTGCCAAAGCCAGGAACCACGCGAGACTGTGCAGCCTCTTCAAATTCACACCAATGTTGAAAACAATTTCAAGGTGCAGGTATAAAAGATTAGGCCTATTTGGCAATTGGCATTGACCTATGCTACAAAACCAACCAATAGCAACAGATCCAACGAAATAAGATAGATACCTTATTATCTGTAAAGCTGCTGAACCTTTCATTTGCTATATCTTTACAACGTACAGTAGCTACCATGACATGTCAAAGACAGTACATGAATTGTGGTGTTAAGTGACAAGGACGGCTCTCTTGCAAGAAATTTTAAACTCACTTTGTGTGCAGGAAGATCAAGATCCTTGTTCTCCTTAATAACTTTCCAGATTTCTTCTTGGGCGATAAAAGAAAAACCTGGAACTACACTACGGCGGTCCCCAGCGAGCCCTCCAGGTGCAATAGAGTGAAAGAATCTATGCCTTAAATCAGCTACCTGTTCTTTAAACTGTTCCTCCTTCTCTTCGAAGCTAGATAGTGCCATGACATCAACCTAGAAAAAGCAACAATGGAAATTCAACCGAACATGGCAAGTGAACAGACATTTGTCATGTTTTCGATCCACAACATAAAGGTGACAAAATCTTCCGGCAAATGAGAACTTACGTTGAAAAACTCGCTAAGTGGAGTTTCATTGTGATCTTGCGGCTTGGGAACTGAATTCCATATCTGGTTGATTACAATGGACCAAGCTACCTGGTGTCCGTGAATTCTGAAACCACAACACAAGCAGATCACAATCACGCTCGATTTGTCAGGTTAGTAATAGAGCAATCCATGAGTTCAGTATAAGCAAATGAAACATATAACATACATAAGCTGATTGGATAATTATTGTTCAAATCGTTTATGCTTCCAATCTGCTGAATTCACTTGATTAGCTCTTGGTACCAGCTCGTCTGGAGTCGGAACTCAAAGTTTAGGTCGAGGTCTTTGAGTGTAGTTGTTTCATCAATCTCACCCTCTGGCTTTTCCATTGTTCGTCCATATCGAGATCCTTTAAGGTCAAACCTCCTACGAATTCGGTACTCTAAACAGAACAAGTTCCCCATGATAATGAACCGCATCTAGTCCAAATCCAACACAGACAATTCAATAGCCAATCTCGAGACAAATAAAACAAAACAATGATTGAAGATCCCATGATATCAACGAGCATTTGGATGATATAGAAAATATACCTTCTGCCGCCAATTGGCTTCATGCAGTGCATGCCATAGATCCTCGTCACAAGAGAATTTTCGTATCGGCACTTGTGCTGATAGTAGCTCTGAAGCATCCTCACAAGAACCTGAAAGGAGAAGATAAAAATAAGACCATCAATACGAATGTTGATAGCAACTATGATCACGTTTAAAAACAACAGGGTCGCATAGACTGCAGTCCAATTAGGTCATCAATACGATTGTTGATGCATTCTTCAATCCCCATGGCCACAGTAGGGATTCACCCCTGGTCGCATAGACAAGAAAAAGACCAGTTTAGAAACAGGTTCTCGTTGCAACATTCCAATCCTCCAGAGCGGCGTTAGGGTTTCACCTTTTGTCGCATAGAGGAAAATGAAGGCTGGTTTAATTACAGGTTCACGCTTCTACTTTTCGATCCCCGCCGCAAATTAGGGTTTCAACCCCATTCTCTAAGTCAATCGTCACTCCAGTCCTCGATCCCATCACAACATGAAAGTTACTCCCATCGCTTCACGATCTCAGATCAGCGACCCTAGGGTTTCACCCCCGACTCGCGAAGTCAACGAAGATGGAGTTTGGAATCGAACTCGAAACTCACTTTGGTCGTCAAATCGCAGAGCAAAATCTTCGCTCCATCTTCGATTCCCACAATGAACCTCAGAGATTCATCCTAGACCTTTGATTCTCGTAAGAGGAATTAGGGAATCACCCCCGGCCGCTGCAGCGATCTCAGATCTAGGGTTTCACCCCTCAGATCCGTGCCTTTTCAAATCTCTCTCCACAGCCGCGGCGGCGTCAAGGTGGGTTGTGTTTCGGCCTTGATGGACCCCTCTGATCTCAGATCTGAACGATCTTCGATCACATCAAGGTTGTTGTTTCCACCACCATTAGCCACCACTACAAGGAGGTAGAAGATGAAGAAGCATATCAGAATTGGGGAATCACCCCCAGCCGCTGCAGCGATCTCAGATCTAGGGTTTCACCCTGAGATCTGTGCTTTTTCATATTTGTCCGTAACAGGGGCGTCGAGGTGGTTGTGTTTCGGCCTTGATAGACCCCTCAGATCTCAGATCCGGACGGCTACATTAGGGAATCACCCCCGGGTCGCCGCCCGCGATCTTCGACCACACCAAGGTTGTTGTTTCCACCACCATCAGCCACTACTGCAACGAGGTAGAAAAAGAAGCAGATCAGATTGGGGGAATCGCGAGATCTAGGGTTTCACTGACGGTAGTGCGCGATGGAGATTGGAATCGATCGTTGGAATTGATCATGGAATCGCAAGTCGGCCGGCCACGGGAATCATGCCCTGGGGTCGCTTGCTGCAATCGATCTCCGATCAAAGCACGACGGCGACGCGACGACGACGACCACGGTGGTTCACTCGCTCGCGCTCACTCTTCGACTCCTCTCTGATCTCTGACTAACACGGAAATTGAGATGAGGTGTAACGGTTAGTTATTTGATGGATTATCTGCTATGAAAAGAAAAAGTTCAAATTTCATGGATTTCAATCTCTGTTTGATTTTCGTCATATGCGACCATTAATCTTATTTATTGGTGTCACATATTCTCCGTTTTCAACATCGAATCTAGATTATCTATGTTAAGTTGATAACATGATAAGATAACAATTATCATCTTAAAACGTAACATAAAAAGGATTTATATGATGATAATTTTATATTTACTAAAAGATTAACGATTGAGATTTAAACCAAAAAATGAAGGGTTGAGGTTATCATACGAAAAATTTAATCCTAATCTTTTATTATGTATTGTTTTTATTTTGACCATTTAATTTTAACTAAACATACATGCGTGATGACACAAATCCTTTTTTCCTAAAATATATGCATTTATTGGATATTATAGAGACTATTAGATTTGCCATTATATGTATTCATGTATGAGATTTACAGGTGTCATTAACTTATTATTACCTTCGTTTCATATATTCCTTCCGTCCCAATTTATATGAAATGGTTGGATCCGATAAGCAGTTTTATATGTGTATTCAATTTTTATGAAATTTGGTCAAGAAATAATATGTTTTTGATGATAGTAAAATATAAGTGGGGTTTAAAAAAGAAAATAAGAGAGAAGGAGGAAGGGATGATGTCATAGTTTGATTATATTAACATAAATTGACTAAAAAATAAATAAAAAATAAAAATGTTACAAATAAATCAAGACTAATAAAAAAAGAGTTGTAAATAAATTAGGATAGAGAAAGTATTTTGTAACATTCATTTTATGCACATAAATTTTAGTTTGTCTTTTAATCTAGAGTTGATCCTTCATTTATTCTTTTTTAACTACAACCATTGGATCTGTTTAGTGTAGATGTTAATCCCTCACAAAGTTATTTATAAGTAATCACAAATCCTTTTTTCAAAATTAAATAATATCTTTTAATGTTTATCGTTCAAATATATCAAACAAATACAATATAGATTTTAAAATGGATTATTTCATGTATTAAATTCGTCTCCAATGACACGAAAAAGTTTATTAGAAATTGGACGCATCTCATTGTTCATGATTATCAAAGATTTTTCATGCTCCGTAGTGAATACAAGAAAGAAAATACAGTAGGATACAAACCCTACAAGAATACCCCTATCTTGCACCAAAGTATCCACTTTCGATTCTAACATCTATTCACCTCGAAACGACGAGTATTTGGCACTTCCACACATCAAAACACATCGCCTCTGCACCTGAACCAAACAGAAACAGAGAGGCCACTCGTCCTCTCCGCCGACGCCGACGCCGCAGCACCCCCTCGCCGACGGCGCCGCCGCCGCCTCCAAAACAGTGGAGTTCACGGCAGTGTTGTGATTGGGTATATCTCGAGCCTTGCAAGCAGTGTTGTGATTGTATGTATCAGTTTTCCATTTGTGCGAGCGGTTGCTATCGGGTTCGTGTTTACTTGATCATTGTCGATGCGCGTTGCTCAATGGTACTCTTTCATTTTTTATGTTGAGTTTTTGTTAAATGAAATGATGTTGTGTGTGCTTTGCCCTAAAATGAGTTTGTTGATTGTGGATTATGTGAGAAAATCACGTCAGGAATTGTGAAAGTAATTGAAGTTTATTCAGTGTTGTTCACTACCGCTGTCGATTGATTTTAGCGTGGAGTCATATTGATCGAGGAATCAGTTCTATCAAAAGTCTCAGCCGATGCTATAAGGTTCGGTAACGAATATCTTAACACTATTATATTGCAAATCCATACAGGATTGGCCCAACCATGCGACCCGTACTACAAATCTATTTGTACGCTTAAAATAATGGCACCTGGAAACCTTTTTAAACAATCCTATTGTTAATTGGTTTTAGGGTTATAGCATGATCATTTTGAGGGTTAATGTTATGCCCATCGGAGAGAACTTCTTGTATGATTTGGAAATCATGGGAACCAAATTCAAAAGGATGTTGTGCCTTGTTGGTGTAATGCCCTCTCACTGCCGCTGGTGTGGATTCTGTCACCAAACCCTGCCTTTTCTGTACAACAAGGAGGATAAATGAATCTTTTGAATCGTTGATCTTTTCAATTGTAGCATAAGGCGAGGTCTTTCACCTAGATGAAAACTTGAATAGTTCCGACACTAAACTTAAGCTGCACTAACAGCACCGGAAATCTTTTGGAAAGCACACATTGTAAATTTTCTATGTTTCTTCCTGCTTCCTGTCTCTTTTTTTGCAGTGTTTTCTTGAGACGACTCATCCGAGTCATAGAGAGTGGTATTAAGTGTGGAGCATGGCTGCTTCTCATCTTTCTGCTGTCGCTCCCTCCAGTAGATTAACAAGAGGCATAGGATGGGGCAGGCCAGGAAGGACAACAAGTTTGTTTTTGGTGAAGCAAAAGTGTAAAAGTCATGTTGAGTTTAAGGGTTTAAGTTGTCGAGGCTCCTTCAGACATTGCCATTGGTCTGCGGACAGTTCAAAGTTGTTATCTTCTGTTGGCATCACAAAAAGGAAGCGTGTACCCTTTGTCGGTTCTTCTAAAGTGAGTTCGGATCACGATGTGGTTTCGTGCCATGTGGATGATGAAAGTGACTGCGAGGAGGAGGCTGGTTTGAGCAGTTCCACGGCGGAAGTATAGTAAGGCCGCTATCTTTTCGTTTAATGGATTTTATATAGCCACCTATTCTCTGTAGCATTTTATTTCACTCCACTATATATTCTCTGTAGCATTATAATTTAAGTTTCATAGTGATATTTGTTTATAATTACTGTTCTGTTGTGGTATTTCCCTGTCCTGGCCGAATAAAAGCTGAGTGTAACGGGTGACAAAGCGGATATTTGTAATATTTGCTTACAAATTTAATATTCTGAATCTAGATACCTTGTCTATCTGATTTTCACATTTCTTAATATTTTTCTTTTCATCAATGTGCAGTGTGCCAGAAAATGGATCATTATTCCAATCAGATCCCCTTGATGCTAAAAGAGAGTTGTTATTACTTTCTTTGCCTGCAATAGCTGGACAAGCCCTTGATCCCCTGGCCCAACTAATGGAGACGGCTTATATTGGAAGATTAGGTAGAGTGACTACTCTTAATCAATTTCACGTTTGTTGCTTGGCCTATATATTTTCCCTTTGCTATGATTTTGAGGACATGCTTATGCATTTCATTGTAAAATCTATCGCAATGGAGGTCGGAAATTTTTCTTTCGCCTGTCTGATTCTATACATGCTCTGATGATTGTCTAATCCATCCTTTGAGTCAATATATCTGCTTTTGCTATTGAATCATTCACATGCTAGAAACTATAATTTTTTAGTTTTAAAGTTTTTTAAGTATTATTTATTATTTATTTATTTTTGTCTCCCACTTGTAAAACTTTGTAAACAAGAGTTGTTGTATTTATTTTTCCCTTGTTTTTATCTGCATTATATGACAACATATATGTAGGTGCAAGGTAGCAAGCCATGACCCTTGATTTGCTTTCCTATAGGCCCAGTGGAGTTGGCATCTGCGGGTTTGTCCACATCGATCTTCAATATCATATCAAAGCTATTTAACATACCACTTCTCAGTGTTGCTACTTCTTTTGTTGCTGAAGACCTATCCAGAAGCATGAAGGCATCTTCTCATACTGAAGTGCATCTTGATAGTAGGTGCTTCCAGCCTTCCACTATCTGAACATGGTTGCTGATGGTCCGTGAATGCCTGGTTGACGATTTTTCCCCATTATTTTACAGAAGAATATGAAAGAATGCAATTAGCATCAGTATCTACAGCTTTGCTGCTGGCAGTTGGAATTGGCATCTTTGAGGCCCTTGCTTTGTTCCTAGGATCTGGCATATTCATTTACTTAATGGGCATACCTAATGTATGTCTTTAATTCCTGCTATAGTTGAGCTTTGTATGCTAGAAAATCAAATTACAGCAGAACTTGTGGAGTCATCTTTGCTTTATTCGTATCCATTGAATTTCTTAAACTCATGCTGTTTGTTTGCTCTTTGATTGAAGTTCAATGTTTGTGCCTGAGTCTTCTTCTTCTTATCTTGTAGGGCTCACCCATGCATGCACCAGCTCGAAGGTTTTTAACCCTTAGGGCACTGGGTGCTCCTGCAGTTGTAGTTTCTTTAGCTCTTCAGGGTGTACTGCGAGGATTTAAGGATACAAAAACACCAGTGTTTTGCCTTGGTAAGTGTTTGCTCCATTCTGTGGTTGGTTACAATGTGGCTTTATCATCTTCATCATTGTTTTTCATCCTTGACCAGAAGCAGCAGGTAACCTGTCATGGTATGTATTAGTTGTGGTTCTCACTTTTTTTTTTTCACCACCTTTTTTTTTTAGATGTCAGATTTTTAAATCAGGAAACTCCTATCTGTTTTACACTTCTTCAAACCAGGAAAATGGAACATCGTAGTTGTGTTTTTGTTGAGCTATAAGAGAGAGAAACATTGAATTGTTCTTAAGAAACACTAGCAAAGATCCATTTGAACACATGACAGTCATCTTCCTGTTGTCATGTTAGTTTCACCTTCATATTTATGCTTGTAGCGGTGTTTTGTTCTTCTGTTTCGCTTCATCCTGTAGCTTTTGAGTAAATTCGTTGTTTCCATTTCAATGGCTTATTAGTTTACTGGTGTCATGGTCCACTGTGCAGGAGTCGGCAATTTCTCAGCTGTGTTTCTCCTCCCAGTACTTGTTTATTATTTTCAACTGGGGTTAACTGGAGCTGCCATTTCAACTGTCATATCTCAGTATGTTGATCCTGGATTTATTTTTACTAGGCCAATTTGGTCCGCCTCTTCATGATGGTCCCTTTTCTGTATTTAGATACATAGTCGCTTTTTTGATGATATGGCACCTCAATAAAAGAGCAATTTTGTTGCCTCCAAAGCTAACAGACCTGCGATTTGGCGTCTACATGAAGTCCGGTGAGTTCTATGATACATTGTTAACTTTCGAACAGATATACGGAGGCATGCTTTGTCCATTGGGCATTTTGTCCACCTTTCTCTCAGTGCTTCGGAAATATCTTGACGGCTTTTGCTAAATCTTTGGATGCATCTAACCATAAGTATGAGGGTTTTCTATGTGTGTTGCGTTTCTTTGGTCTAGTATAGCCCCTTCGCCTTTCAGTGATTATTCCTGTATAGCTATCAAAGTTTTATAATTTGTATTTTTCTCATGAACTTTCTCATTCATAAATGGGAGCTTTTGAAAGCCAATTCATTTGGCGAAAAGTGTTACCAAATTATAGGTTCAAACTTAAGCTCGTCCATTTTGCATTGAAATCTTGGCAGTGAAGAGTAACTCTCATTCATATTTTTACTTCTACCTTATCTATTTGTTTTTCGTAGCTCTGTTCTTTCAGGAAAAAAAATTAAAAATGTTTCTCCTGAAAACTGATAGTTTTATGGAAATGAAGTGAATAACTAGGGCTTTGTTTGGTATCACTTTGGTTTTCTGTTTTTTATTTTCGTTTTACGGAGTAATGAAACAAAATTATTTGTTTCTGATTCTTCTTTCTTAAACGGATGAAATGGAAATAGAAAACAAAAACCTAGAAAAAAATGGTTTTCTGTTTCATCAAAGTATAGTATTCAAGATTCGTTACAAAATCATTTTATTTGATAAAATGATTTTGGTTTTCGCTACTGGTTTTCTACTTCTCGTACTAGTTTTGGTTTTTACAGTTTTGAGCAGCAATGCCAAACAACCCCTACGCATCTCACTAATTCTCATTATGCTGGCTTGTTTAACTTCAATGCCCTAGGTGGTTTTCTTCTCGGAAGAACTCTAGCAATTTTGATAACCATGACAATTGGAACATCAATGGCTGCTCGACAGGGCCCTGTAGCTATGGCTGCTCATCAAATCTGCTTGCAGATATGGTTAGCAGTTTCTCTTCTAACTGATGCACTGGCTACATCTGGTCAGGTATGTGTCGCTTGCATATCGCATATTGGGTGATAAAGAGAATCAACATCCCATAGTCCTCGCTGTGGTCTATATACGAGAAACGGACTGGACTTCTAATTTGCACTAAAGGATTTCGAACACGGTGGATCAATTGATTTCACGTCTTATTGCAGGCCTTGATAGCAGGCTATGTGTCCAAAGGCGAGTACAAGACAGTGAAAGAGGTCACTTACTTTGTTCTCAAGGTGAGTGATTCTCATGATTCTCCATTACTATCTTTTGTTATGTCTGAGATATGAGTGTATTTGGACTTTGTTAAAGCTCTTGGTGGTTCATGTATTTGTTTTCTTCCCCAGGTCGGACTCATTACAGGGGCCTCGTTGGCTGTTATTTTGGGATTGGGCTATGGCTCCTTGCTAAGCTTGTTTACAAAAGACCTGGAGGTGTTGGCAGTTGCCACAGCTGGTGTCTTGGTAATACCCAACCAGGCCAGTTTGTATCATATTTATATAAATTCTATATTCAGTTGTCTTGTATCTTAATCGAGTACTTCTTCAACAGTTTGTCAGTGCAAGTCAACCCATCAACGCTTTGGCTTACATCTTTGATGGTCTTCATTTCGGGGTGTCAGATTTCCGTTATGCAGCTTTGTCAATGGTAAGCTGCAACTTTATTTTAGTGGAGAATTTCTGCTTTCCATCAAAAGTTCCGTACAAGGTTCCCTGATTTTATTGGATACGATTTGGTTATAGATGGTTGCTAGCGCAATCTCTTCTGCTGTTTTGCTATATTCTCCTGGAGTAATAGGTCTTCGTGGAGTTTGGCTTGGTTTGACTCTGTTAATGGGACTGCGTACAGTGGCAGGATTTGTCAGGTTAGAATCTGTTGTCTTTTGCTTATAATATTATGTCATACTTGTAGTGCTGGTATTAAAAACAGGGATCCTGTTTGGGCTTGCTGAGCAATTGTGGTAATTAATTTTTTTAGGAGCGTAGGTAGACCGAGCTTGAAGAAAGATGCTCTAGACTTTCTTTATCTCTTTCTTTTTATTGAAAAACAGATGCAAAATTAGAAAACATGAGTGCGCTCCTCTGATAGGTTCTTAATTGAAAAAACATATGATCTTTATATGCCCTTGTTGTTCGTTTTGTTTTGGTCCTGCGATCACCAACTTCTTGCTTTCTCGAGGTGGGGATTTGCTGATCATGCTTTTCTGTTGACATTCTTCTTCAGGTTATCGTCAAAAAATGGTCCGTGGTGGTTTATGCATGGAGACTCCCCAGCTCTCGAGATGGGCGGCTCGTTCGCATCTTGATAGGCATGATTGGAGGCAACAGGTGTGCTGTCAATTGAGTCAGTGAGCAGTTCATTTAGGTAATTTATTCGGCAACTGGATTTGGTGGTCCAAACACAACCCGGTTTTCACTTTTCCCCCTTCCATTTCAGATCTATGGTCATTGGAGCTGGAGCAATGTGAATCGCTTAACCACAGTGTACTGGAGGATCATCAACCTTGAGTCATCACCTTTCAGAGTTTTGCGCTCCAATAGATTCGAATTTTGATACATATGAATAGATTCTCAACAGCTCATTTCCATTATTAGCTGTGAACATTAGGTTTCTTTTGGTTTCTATAAATACATTCGGTTGTATAGACTAAGGAGGGTAGGGTTTCTCTGGTTAGATTACTCTGTATGGATTTGCTTCTTCTCAGTAATCTGAAAAAGCATTTTGGACCAGATCAATCAGGTCTGGAAGTCTTTGTTACGTGCTATAGTTCTTTCATTTAGATAAATTCTTGTGTCCTCGATTTAACTTTCAGGTATTTAGGCTCTGATACTTGTTGCATAACAAGTGTAACCTTTCTCCGTTGTTTTCTATCCCTAGTTTAGCTGTCATATATATTCAGCAAGTACTTGGATGCCTCATAGGGGAATAGTGCTCAGGATGCTGCGCCTGAATCCGCCTTCAAATGAAAAAGCCACTGTAAGTTGTTGATGTTTTATGTGTAATTGACGGCGTGTTTTTCTACGATAACCTATTGATATATAATGTTCTACTCCAGCTGTATATTCAAACTCGGATCTCAAGTTATAGAGGAGGTTGAGTAATCCTCAGTTCTAGATGAATTGGTTATGCTCTCACTCTCCCAAGGTAAATATTCTATCAAAGCTCAAACCAGTTTACTAGTTCAGCTTCTTGTATTTGTGGTAAATGGGAGGGCCTGAGCGGCTGAGCCTTAAGCCAATTGAGTTTTCATCACAATGTCTCACATTGCCTCTATATTAAGCACCAGCCGGCAAAGTTCCAAGCTGATCCCTACCTTGTGTTAGTTTGTTTGGAAACACCTCTCTGGTATGTTTTCCCTTTGGCATGGGAACTGAAATAGGGAAAACGGTATTATTCTTTGTTTTACTTGGGGTTTATGGTTTTTATTTCAATTTAGAGTGGTGTGGTACGATGCTCTCACAAGCCAAATACAATACTCTCACAAGTACACAAAAACCCTTCCTGGGAATAAAGGGATCCTCTTGTATTTCAAAAGAACGAAATACATAAGCTGCAACCACAACAAAAAGACTTGTAGAAGAGGAAAAGATGATATTTGTATTAGCTATTTAGCTTCAACCGATTCTTGGCAACATTGATCACTTCTTAGCATAATCCTGGGGGCCGTATGGCACAATCAGCTCGGCCAAAATCCTTTCCAGCCCATATCCTTCCACAACTGATCATTGTACCATATATGAAGCGCTCCAACGCTTGATCTCCTGTAGTATTGCTTGGAGTACTTTTTATGGAACTCATCCCATCTTGAAATGTCTTTGTCCATCTCCTGAATACTCGGTAGCTTAAATGTACCGTCAATTAGCTCCAGGAACCATCGACATTGTATCTCAGATGTGTACAAGTTTGAAAGGGACTCCGAGAATCCTATCACTGCCAGGCATGGAATTCTTGGAGGAATGCATTGCCTGAAAATGACAACAATCCATGCTGTTGAGCCGAACTTGTAGAAAGCATTTTTGTTGCTGGTAGAAACCATTCTCATAGGAACTTGCTGAGTTCTTGTATTTGCACCTTCGTTTGAGCACTAACAATGGTTACACGTTATCGAGTCGTTTCAGGGCACTAACCTGTATAATGGGATGATTCTGTCTGATGACCCAGCTATGTATTCCTGATACGTAGGAGATGCAAAAATGCTTTTGAGCTTCTCAACTCCCTTGAATCCAGTAGCAAGGATGACCAAATCGCTTTTCACTAATCTGTCCTCGCCGTCAACTAGCACACCTTCTTTGCAGAAGCTGAAGTTTTGAGATCTCTTGAGCATGATGCTTCCTTTCTCGACATTGTTGTAAAAACCTTTTGGCACAGTTGCAAGCAGGCAAGAATGGATGTCCTGGAGAAAACTATGGTCTGGTACCACGCCATACTTCTTCAGGCGATGCTTTCGCTTTATATCGCTCTCCACAAACTTTGACACAGCCCATCTCTGGATATATTGAAAAACTAGTCAGTTCTGATTAGAACATTCTCGATTTTCTTTCCGCCATAAAGGCTTCCAGTGATTGAGGCATTTGACAGAAATTACCAGTGGGGAAAGCATTGTCGCTAGAAGGCTTAATAGAAGCCCTTCACCAGGCTTATGAACCGTTAGCTCGGATAGGCGGTTGAGGTATAGAAATGCGAGAGGCACACCCCATGGAAAATAATCTGAGACATTCCAGTGTGGTTTCCTGATGATCACTGTGACCGGGTTTTCAATACCTGAAAGTATGCCATCAATATAAGATGTTGATTAATTAACATTTCATAGATTTGAGAATGGTGTTAGAAGAATAATGGTCAGACATTTTTCGTCGTTTTTTCTTTATAGTTGTAATTGGTCCATGGTAACAAACTACTTTACATCAGTTGAAGTGATTTTCGCTGGCGTTGTATGGAGTGTTATGTTTAGTTTGGATCTACTGGACTAATGGAATCTTATGGCCATTTTTATACCATTCACTGTTGCACATTCCTGAGTGATGTCGAGTGCTGACTTTTGAAATCCAACAACTGTAACTTTCTTTCCTTTGACATAATCTGCAGCCTTTTCATCATCCATTGCTGAATAATCAATCGAGTGGATCACCTCACCCTCAAATGCCTCTGGCCCTTGATTCGGAGCAAATTCTGGGATGTTTGGTACGCCGCTGAACCTCCCAACGCAGAGCATCACAAAATCCACCTGGTAAGTCTGCATATACAACGCCAAGTTATATGTCCATCATTGCATTTTGCTAGCATCACATGAGATTAAATGTTGGTAGCAGCAGATTCTTTTTGCCCGGTATAATATGACAGGAAACACATTGGTGTGGTAGAAGCAGCCAATTTTAGCTGCTAGACTTTGGCGCTTCGGACTCTTGATTTCCAATACAAGAACTTAAAAAGCAGAAGTTTCACATTTGATTTAGGCATTATTGCAGCAGCTAAGTTGGCTACTTCTGCGGCATAAACCTCGCACCGTTATATAATCTCTTGTGCTATTCAAACTGCTCAAAACGAAGACTCATGGTTTTACGTACCTGAATAGTAAGAGTAGTCGGATCCTCTACTTCGATATTCCATTGTCCGTCACCATCCCACGACGAAGGCTGCACGCCTTTTCCTCGTGTCTCCTGATGGTCGATGCTAACGACCTTGGAGTTGAACTTGATGTGCCTTATCAAGTCGAAATGATCGGCATACGCTTTGACGTAATCAAACACTTGCTTGGACGTGGGAAAATCCTCACTGACAGAGCTAGGCCATGGGAAATCCGTGAACTGGTACACAGACTTTGGTGTTTGCAGCTTAGTTGTCGCCAGTGTCTTGGCCCAAACTCCTCCGATTTGCCTCCCCGCTTCAAACACTACAGGTTCGAAGCCCTTTTCTAGTGCAAACTTGCATGCTAGGAGGCCGCTGATTCCGGCGCCGATGATGCCTATCTTCTTGGTCATGATGTTGGTCTTTGTTTCATGAGATCATATTGGTCTGTGATTCGGCCTATGTATATATAAGGATGTCAAATGGGGTGGTTGGACTGTTGTTTTCTCATTCGTTTCTTTTTTGGTTATCCATTTTCCGTTTGCTTGAGGTCAATTTTGCTCACTATGTTGATGATGATAGGTCCAGAAGGATTAGTTGAGTGATAAACAATCTTTTCTTTAATTTTGAGGTAAGAGATTTCACTTTGAGATTTTAAAAAACAACAATTTATTTATGTAAAAATAAGAACACTATTCTCTATATTTGACGTGATTATATCGATACGTTACTTTCTTTCAGTTGATGATGACAGGGATCTTTGTTTGGTAATTTTGAGGAACTATTCCTTGCACAAAGGTCGAGCCTTGATTAGAAACCTGATATACAGATTTTTGTACCTTTGTGTTGTCCTTGACGCAGAATGAGAAAGCGTAGGAGTAGTAGGATCCTCTGTCCTCTGTTGTCGAAACCTCCATGGCTTGAGGAACGCACGATCATGCACACACGTTGAGGTGAGCTTTGATTTGCATTACTTCACGATCAGTCCGTTTATTTATAAAAATTATTATCTCGTTATGGTAAGGTTATGCACTTTTCTGATTAACAGAACTTTGTTCTTGTGCCTTGAGTCGTGTCCAACTGCCAGCCCCTGGAAAATTCACGGCTCGCATTCATCGTGGTTCGACTTTGAATTTTGACGCCCATTACTTAGTCGCTTTATTGGTACATTGAATGTTGCTCATTTCGGTGGTATCCTACAAGTTGTAGAGAGCAATCACACTTCTGCCGTTTGTTTAACTAAGACTTTTTAAAAGCCTTAAAGTTCCTATGAATCGTCCAACTCAATGTTTCATTGTTGTGTTACCTCTTTAGATATGTAATATGGATTGAGCGTTTAGCCATGATTTTGATGATCAGAGCGCTGGTGATGAGTACGACAAGTTCTGTTCGACTGTTCTTTGACAACGGTGGCGGCGAAGAAGATCAAACTGGTTGGCTCTTATCAAAACATACTCGTCAATGTCGCAGCTTTGTGTCGCTTCTCATTCTCATCAAACGTCCACATTGTGTAAGATATGTGCTGCATTCACTAGACTTGAGCCAAAGTCGATCAACAGACTTGACACCTCTCTTTTCTTTTTTCTTTTGACTTGGTCCCAAACACGAAACAGGGTTTACTTTATTAGCAATTTTCTCTGACCTAATCCAAATGTATCCTTGTGCTTTTGACCTCATATGATATCAACCTTTCTTTTTGATTTTTTAATATTTGTTCTATTTCATAAAGTTTGTAAAATTTTTGATTTAAGAATTGTTGAGATAAATTTTGATTGATATCGTGAAACGATCAAATTTTATTTTATATAAATTTATCATAAAATATTAATTTATTATATATTATAAATTATAAATTATTTATTGTTGTGGGGGCGATCGACAAATGTTAGTTATGATAACGAAGTTCATCAACAAAAATTTGATCAGCAATTCACCTCTGACGTGACCCCATAATGTATCATTGTGCTTTCCACCTCATAAGATATCAACACCTTTATATTTTATTGTAATTTTATTTCGCGATTTTACAATGGTTTCTTGATCAGCAATTTTTCCTGAGGCTTGATAATGACAAGGTCAAATTTGATCCTTCCCAGACTTCTCTCTCACAATATTTGTTTGGACCATTTTTGCCCTTTTCACACTTAGTCTTAAAAAGGATAAAATTGTATCTTATATTTGTCATCTCATCTCTCTTGTCCCTGACATAAATCATTGTGTTTTCTACTTCATGCAATATCAACACCTTTTCCATATTTTACTTTTGTTTTGCCTCAGCCCTTGATCACACATTATCAACGATAAAGAAAGATATTCTAAGTAACAAAAATAATAGACAGATTCGTTATTCAACATCCTTAATACAAGCATTTCGAACATCCAAAGGGAATTCCTCCAGCCAACTACCCTTAGTATGACAATCTGACACAAAGGAAGCCATTGCATGGGCAGCCTTATTAGCGTCCCTTTTGATCCGAGAGCAACAAACCTTGCTAAAACACCTCGTCAATGACAAGCAATCATCTATGACACTACCAAGGACAGACAAATCGCCTTGTCCTGTCTCGATCAAGTTGGTTACTCGCCTCAATCAGATTCTAGGTCGATGCAGTCCATACTCCAATGCCTAGCTAGTTGAAGTAAAAGTCTGAGATCCATCGCCTCCCCTATAGCTGATTCTACTCCTTGAGGAACGTTGCTGCCAATTGCAACTACAACATCACCTCGATGATCACGAGCTTCCACGCCCAGACTAGTAACCCCTTGAACTTTCATGGCCACATCTACGTTTAACTTTATGGTCCCTGCTTGAGGAGGTTTCCAGTTGAGTGCAGTGCCCCTGCTTCGTCTTTCAGCCTCCCTCACGTCTCGAGATATTGTGCGGCTGTACTGGTCGACCATGGCGGCACAAGTAGTATGGTAGATTAAGCTGGCTGGTTGGGTTTGAGCCCCATGTACTCTGGCATTTCGATATGTCCATATTGCGCTCAGGAGCATCGCAGCATTTGTCAACTCCTTCGGGCCCAAGCTGTTCATAACCTTCGTCCACCACCCACCAAAGTCCTCATCATCTGTCATCTGAGGGAAAATGGCTCTTTCGAAGCCCATAACTGCCTTCGTGAAGTCGCAACCATGAAGGATATGCCCAACAGTTTCAGGGGATCGCATACACAAAGGACAGCAGTCGTCCTACTCCATCCCTCTCTTCCTCAAAGCAACTCGAGTAGGTAGACAGCTCTTACACGCTCGCCACAGGAAAGTACGGAGTCGAGGGGGTGTATTGATTTTCCACAGCTTCTTCCACAATGGTGAGGCCGACGGAACATCAGGATTCCCCAAGAACCGGATTCGGAAAGCTTCTTTATATGGCTTCTTACAGTAAAGGATCCCGATTCCTCATAACACCATGCCCACCAATCGTCTCGAGTTGCCAAGCCTCAGCCACATTATGCACAAAAGACGACCTAATCAGTCGCGTCTTCCATGATTTTGTGGCAGTATCCATCAGTTGGGCTACTGTTGTATCGGGAGGTAATCTGCTTGTCTCCAAAGGAACTTCATAAGATGGCAATTTTGGCACTCAGGGGTCTTTGAACACCTGTATACTCCTTCCAGATCCAATCCTCTTAATTAGGTCGACATTCAGAAGTGACTTCGTTGAAAGGATACTGCGCCGTAGGTAGGACGGGTTCGCTCCTAGTTCTGCCTCCTGGATAGAGCTCCGTGGGAAATACTAAAAGAATTGAAGATAACCTAGACGAAAAGAATGAAAGGGAAAAACAAGAATTGACGTGAGGAAAGTCGAATATCGGGAGAAAAAATCCCACAGGAACACCACCGCAATTACGGTAGCAAATCACTATGAAGATGAACAAGGGATTACATAGCCGTCACAGAACGTAATAGACCATCAACCCAAACCCTAATCTTCTATATCACATGATAAACCCGAAACAAAGATATAGATACTGAATCTCAATCACCAGCTGCGCCCGGGCTCTTTGAGCATTCTCTCGAGAAGCAAAACCTGCGCCCGGGCGCCCAAAACAACTACACTCGAGCACTTTGACTCAAGTCACGAGAACATGATTTCATCAGCATCCTACCGCGTCCGAACATGACATTGCACTACGCTCGGACGCTTTGATACCTGACCTGAAACGTCCTCAAAACATCCAGAACTCCTTTGTTTCGACTCCTACGGTTTCACATCATATTAGAGCGGGACCCCCGTTCTTCGTGAGGGTAGCGCATATTCGTCGTGAAGGATTCGACAACCTCAACAAATACTTGACTTTCAACACTATGAAGGATTCGACAACCTCAACAAATTCTTGGTTTTCAACACTGTCGCAGCTAGAGACCGAGGGTGTTGGATTAAACGCCATAAATGTTTAACCAACAGAGCGTCATTTAGGCAGCCAAACTCCTTGAAAGCAAGGCCCCCAGGAGACTTCGGAAAGCATAGCCGGGACCATGATAACCAGTGGATTTTAGTCTTCCCATTCCTTCGATCCCCACAAAAACCTACTGCAAATGCGGTGGAGGTCCTCCCCAACTGCCTCCGAAAGTCGAAAACAAGACATTATGTAAATCGACACTGCTTTAAGGACTGTTTTAACAAGTACTTCTATAATGACCATCGATAACAACTTTCCTTCCCAACCCTGCAATGCCTGCCACATGCGATCTTTAACACCTGTAAACAGAATTTTCTTCGATCTCCACAAGTCATGGGCAAACCCAAATATTTACCCAAATCATCCTCTTCCCTTATCTCAGTATCCCCGATTGGTTTGCTTGATTTTTTGTTTATTCATATGAAAATTTCTCTCAAATATCAATATATATATAAATAAATTATAAAATAACGTATCCACTTAATCCCGTCAAATATAGTAGGAGCATCACTGTAATACATGATGATATACGCGAAGCATGCAACCTTAACCCTATTTTTTCATAATGACGTTATTTTCTGATGCTCTCATATGTTGAACCCCTAATTTTAGATTAAGAGGAAATGACTTACCAACAAATCAACTTCTCTTGACCATGCCATTAATTTTGTGACATTATTTCTAAGTAAGTAACGCATGAGAATTTTAATTCCCATAAGATACCAGCACTCAAACCAAACCAAACCAAACCAAACCATAACGCCACGTTATTTCCTCCCATTTAATTGAGACGCGACGTCACTGCCGTTACAGATTAGATCTATAGCAAGACAAACTTAGGGTGGGGTCTACTTTAAGAACATTTAGAAGGTTATAACTGAATAATCCATAACATACTCACAACAGAAATATTCGTTCGCTGACAGTACATTAATCGTTTATTTAATGCATCAGATTTGATACAGTAGTTTCATGACAGGATACAACACACATTTTTAACATTACAGAAAACAGTGATGATCCAGACAACCCATATATTACAACACACCATCTTTATTTCTGTGGGGATGCTACTATCAGCACGCCCCTACTCGGAGGCCTCTCCGTCATCATCTGCACCTGTTATAAAGATAGGAAGACGACAAGCAAACCAAAAACCCGTGAGTAAAATGATGCTCAATAATCCCGGAAACTGCCAACGATATAACAGCGCGTGCTACCGACCTAGCACGTTCATAGCTGTCACCTTGGTAGTACATTAAAACCCCATTATTGCTATTATTGCCAATACATTTATCAGTTCCCTTTTACGTCCCATCGTTATGTTTTTCGATCATTCATTCTTTTAATTTTTATTATCTTCATTCTCGATTTCATTGGGATGATTCTTTTCGATTTCAGAGGATTGATTCACATGCGACCACGATGAAGGATGGCAGTACCCTAGCAAGTGGAGATTCCTTCCACTATCAACCTACGACCACATCACTGCACCGTAGATTGACTCCCTGCAAGCAATTGTCCAGCACCCGAACTGTCAGAGCTGGCTAGGCTCTGTTACAGTCTCGCGTCCCTGCAAACAATCACTCAGCAACCCGTAGTGGCATACCAGCATCTGAACTGTCAGGGTTAGCCCCACTCCCTGTCACAGTCTCGGGTCCCTGCAAACAAGCGTCCAACGGTGAATATATTTCTACGTAAGGGACAATAGCTTTCCTCTTAGTATCGACAATGTTTCCGTGCGAAGCTCGAAATCATTGGCTAGTTACAAGTACTTCCTCTCTTGTTATATACAAGTTTCCTATTTAATAGATTCTTGTGCTATAACTCATATGATTAGTTTGATTTACGATCGTTACAATTCTTAAAACTTATTTATTTGTTTCGTGTCCCATTTTATTCGTTTATTTTTCTATTCGAATTAGTGCCTTAATTATACTTTCCATTAATTAATATTCTCATGCCCCTTGATGACTTATTATTATTACACAAGGGAAATATTTTCATTAATTTCTAATTATGCTCGTATTAAATTAGTCACGCTCGTATTAAATTATCGTATATTCTTAACACCATAATGATTCGTTAATCAACACGTTTCGTCCCTTCCTCACCACCATCAACCTCCATACTCACTGCAACCGCGGATAATCGTTTCAACGCAATTTCCAATCTGGTCTCATCACAAAAACACTCCACAACAGATCAAACAATTAATATTATGCAGCTCAAGGATATTGCGGGGGTTGGATTCCCTTCACGAGAGGGGAAAATTGAAAAAAAGGAGGCGATGGCATGGCTCCGGCGTCGTCTGTCGCAAATCGTGGTGGTCGATGGTCGGTTGGAGGCGGGGTGGTGAGGAGGGTGTTGGCGATGGTGCGTCGTGGCGGTGGCGACAGCAGGTGGCGATGGCGATGGCGGTGGCTGTGGCTGGTGGCGATTGGAGTGGTGGTGCTGCGGGGAGGAGAAGTGGAGGGGAAGAGGGGAAATGAGGCTGGGTGGCGGCTGACGGGGTGGCTGGCGGCGGCTGACGGAGACGACGGCCAGGTGGCGGCGGCGGGCGACGGTGGCGGCTCGTGGGTGGCGGATGAGGAGAGGGAAATGTCGGGGAGGAAGTTGGGGAAAGGCTGAAGGGAGATGGAGGAAAGGGTATGGGTGCCACGTGTCACTTTGCGATTGGAGTAATTGAGATAATTTAGGATTTCGTTATCCTTATCATTTATGTTCTCTGATCGTCGAGATAAATATGTCGAAATTCTTCGTATTTTATTACGAATCAATCTTTTTACTCGGAATGTGTTTCTGAGATATTAATTGAGATAATTAATATTATTATTACTCTTATTTTATGTATTGTTATTGTTTATTTGTCTTATAAATTTACGATTATTACACAAACCTAACAATTCCTTTCCAAAAGTATCTCAAACTAGTCGTCAGTGTTCTCCAATTCTGGAATCCGCTCCATCTCCAATCGTGGAAACGGATTTGAAGTTCCGCTATGGTTGTTATCTGGTGTCTATCTTATTTTCTTCAAGCATCTTAAAATGATAAACGAAGTTTCCCAGGCTTTCATTTCTCAAGTTTTTGAGGTACTTCACCGCTGTTTGCGCATCGGTTACGGTCTTATTTACCTACTCGTGTCTCATATTCTGTACTTCGTTGCGCACATCTCTTTTCGTGAACCCCACGTTCTCGAGACCTCCGGTTTGCACAAAGAGCATGTTTATCATTCTACTAGGCCCGATATCGGATTCCTCTAGCAGAGAAATCATGCTACGTGTCACTGGAGTAATATTATTTCTTGTGCTTATGAATACAACCTTACTTGGCGTTAAATAACGGATGATTATGTGCTCGTTCATATTTTGTAACCACCCAAGTATTATCGGCTTTGCATCCCGTACGGATCATTCTATCTCTTCGAGCTTTGCATCCCGTGCGGACGACTAATATTCGAGCTTTGCATCCCGTACGGATCATCCTATCTCTTCTTTTCACTCTTTGTCTCACTTCATCTTCTTCTTCCTTGCTCGATTTGCCCGATATTCGAGAAGTGAACAAGCGAGAGCAATAGTCTACCGATTGCACGTGTTTTCGGCTTGTTTTTATCTTCACTTGAAACCCACTTTTCTTTGCGTACGATTTGTAACATTTCTCCATCTCGTCCAATGACCCGAATGTTTTACCTTCAAAAGGTTCGGGACAATCAGATCCGGAGTTAGATTCACCTGTATCTTTGGTTGATTCATCTTCGGTGTCTTGAAAAAATTATCAAAATAGTTGGATGCCATGTTTAGAGTGGATTTTGTGAAAATATTTGAGACGACAATGAATTGTATTTTAAAAAAATTTAAGTGATACTACTGTGAATTAGAGGGTATTTCATTATAGCTGAATTGAAATGATAAAGACAACGTACATGTGTCCAACAATAGTTGGTTAGTAATAAAGTTTTCAGTCCTCTTCATCCGTTTAAAATAAAAACGAACAGCCTAAAAATAAGTGTTTTGCCACGTGTCTTTTTCTAAATGATATGAGTTTAACAAAAATCAATTTTTGTCATACCCTGAAAAATATGTAGTCCACTTTTAAAGATAAACAAAAATCAATTTTTGTCATACCCTGAAAAATGTATAGTCCACTTTTAAAGAAAAAAGACTAAGCAAAAAAGTTTATGCTATAAGTCAACCTAAACGATGAATAATCAATGCTTGTTCGTTTCTTTTTCAAACGGACAAGTTGTGTCATGGATAATGACACGTGTTTTCTCCTCATTTGTTGGTTGAACAATTAATTTGTATTTATCTTTACTATCCGTTTAAATGTTAAACAGACATTTTAAGTCACTATAAATCAAATAATCCATACTCAAGGGTTCTTGGTACATCTTGGTGTTTTTCTATCATACTTCTTACTTTGGGTGAATCTTAATCACGATTGGAAGGGATGACTGATGAGTGTGAAAACACTCATATTTTTCAAAGTTAATTACTCTATTTTAGGTACATTTTGTGTCCTTACTTTGAGTTTTATGTTTAATTTTATTCTTGGAACATTGGTAGTGTTGTTTGTTCATTTTTGTCACAGATTTGATTGAGAGAAGATGTTTTGCATGAGTTATGAAAGCGATCAAAGTGTGAAGACCCCTTTAAGAAGTGCTTCGTCAAATTATGAAGACATGAAGGCTAAATGATGCATTTGTTATTGATTTATGAGTTAAAGACGTTTTGGAGATGTATTACGAGCAATAGAAAAAGGATGAATTTCAAAGCAAACGGGATTAATTTAAGCTGTTCTGTGCTTGTCATGGGCGTGATGGATGCCCTGGAGGAAAGCTGTGTAGATAACGACCGTCACGGGCGTGACGCGAAGATCATGGCAATATATTTTGTCCGAAATTTAGATTTTTCACCACGTATCATTCTTTTATTTGTTTTCATATAAATAGGGACTTTATATCCATGTTATATACGGAACTATATCAGCTTTTTGATAGATCTTAGGCCTAAAAAATCTAGGTTTCTCATAGACTTTTTACTTTACTTACAGATTTCTGAAGTTGTAATTCAATTGGAGATTTAAAGACTACGCTTATTGCTGATGATGTGTACATTACTTGTTATTTCAATCATGTTTGTGTTATTTAATTCAATTATGAGTGAGTAGATTTTTGGTACCAGATTTAATAATGAAGTTCTAGTAAAGGGATTATGAGATTATGGACTTAACATGATTGAAACCAGATTTCTTCATGCTATGATTGCTGTAAAAAGTTTAAAATTTAGTAAGTTAACAACTAATACAACTTGGATTGATCACCTAGGTTATGTTAGAGTGTTAATTATGCTAATTATATATTCTTATTTGGTCATATTAGTAGCATCTAATCAAGTTTTGATACATTCTCTTTTAATCATGAATTGATTAGAACCTTTTGCATGTGAATTGATAAAAAATATCTTTTTTATTGATTCATATTTGGTTTGTTCCTTATTCGATGCAACCTTATTTAGTTTGCCATATACATTCTCTTTTGATATGTTGAATTAAATTGGTTAGGTTGATTATATATTCTCATTTGATAGTCAACAATTTAGAGAACATAGTATAAGTAACCCTTATTTTACAATCAAACAATCATAGAACAAATCAACTTATTAATCACATCAATTATTATCAATGATTAATCCCTTATGCTAGAATGGATATATGAAGTTTCCTACACTTTAATCCAATAGATTACAACCACACTAGAAATAAATAGCCTAAATTTAATTACTTTCTTAGTTCTCATTACTTAAACTTAGCTTCTTTATATCGAAATCCCCCCCCCCCCCAAAAAAAAAAAAAAAACCCAACTTACTTCACAATTCTATGTAAGATTAGATTAGTAATTCGTTTAAATCATTTGAAAAAACCGTCTCTGTGGGATTTACCTTTATTCCCACTACTACATTAATTGAATTAATTAATAGACAGAGTGAGTGGATTTAAATACTAATTTTATACGTCAAGCGATGGTCGAATCAATGATGTGGTGTAAACGTTTCACCATTTCTATGTTTACAAGTCTTCATCTCATGCCACCATGACTAAGATGTGTTTTTTGTGAAAATGATACTCTCTACGAACAATAATTGTAGTAGGTTGATCATTATTCTTTGGGTGAATCTTAATCGAGGTTGAAAGGGATGAAGGGCTATAAACATCAATTCTTTTCGATGTTCACAAGTTTTCATCTCTTTCAACCACGATTATATTATTGAACCATTCGTTTTCTTTTTAGAGGGATGAGACACATCGCAATTTATAAGAAGAACTAAACTGTTCGTTTTCTTTTTAGACGGACAAGACATGTGGCAATTTTTGAGAAGAACTAAAATCTCTGTTTAAAAAATAAATTGACTAACCATTTGTTTTCCCAATGTATTCAGTGGATCTGTTTTGTTACATTAATTTTCTTCTTATCATCGTTATCCATCCCAAAAATAGACGGAGTATAATACAGGTCTTATAAAAGGAAGTTAAATAGGGATTTCTCTTTGCTTCTACATAATTCGAATCAAATAGATCTCCAAATATGCTTCATCAACAAATCTGTGTTTCGTATTCATTCGATTCGATTTTGATATGAATACAGATTTATTGCAAGAGCATACTTGGAGGTTTATTTAAAGTTTGTTAGGCGGAGCTATGGAGTCCTACAAACCAGACTATGTGCATAGCCTTTAAGTCATTTCGTGCTATTGTTTTTGAAGGAAACTGATTGTTTACTTTCATAAAACAATGCACGACAAGACATGCATCAATGCACGAAGTTTGCATCTAAATATCGTGGTGTTTGTTTGGTTGCTTCATATCTCCATTCAAATAGATCTTCGGTTTTTCTCCAGATACAAATCTTAATCATTATTGGAAGGAATGATGGGCTGTATTTAAATTTCGATGATCACAGTTCATCATTCCTTTCAACAATGATTAAGATGATTATTTATTCGAGTAAAATACAAACGAAGGAAAAAAAATGAATTTTAACTCTGATAATTTTTTTAACGTATATACACGTGGCAAGTTATCATTGTTTCAAGTATTTATGTCTGTTATCTTTTTCAACGGACTACACGTGGCATCTTTGTTCACAGTTTTAACTCTTTCTATTTTCTTTTTCAAAGTACAAACACATGACAAGTTATCATTGTGCTAAGTATTTATGTCCATTTTCTTTTTCAACGGATATACACGTGGTATCATTGTTCACAGTTTCAACTCTATCTGTATTCTTTTTCAACAAACATACACGTGGCATCACCTTGATTTTTCATAATGGTTCCTCCGTTTAAGTTTTAAACGGACGTCGCTTAAATTACAAACGGACAACCTAGTTTTTTTCAAAGAGATTTGTGTAATTTCACTTTTTTGTTTGTCTGTTTCTATTTGAAATGGATGTTAATAGTTTTGTCTAAGATCAGGCCGTCCAATTTTCAAATGAACAGTTCGATGTGAGTTGGCTGGATGAATATAAATGGCCAACGTTTGCTCAATAAGATACATTTTGAGAACCAAATGATAATCCACTCTTACTTCAAATCCTGATATATTTCAATTTTGAGTTAATTATGTCTTTGACATGTGTTCTTATTTGGACGTGATTCGACTCATTGGACTTGACCCATATTTTAAGTCAACTTTGAAGTTTTGTTTGCTGTGTGTAGAAGAATGATTGTGGATGTTTTTCAACTTGTTTTTGTTTTTGATTTATTTTTTTCCTGAAAGGTTTAATAGAATTCTAGATTTAATTGCTCTTATAACAGAAACAGTGTAGTAAAACTTCGTGGGGTTAGGCGTAAACCTTGATCTCCACGGAGGCTGCATTATAATGCTCACTCCGTCCCATTTTACTTGTAGTCATTTGACCTGATATGAAATTTTATATCTGTGTGTTGAATATTTATGTATTTGACGAGTAAAGAATATTTATAATACTTCCTTCTCCCTCAGTTATTATAATACACTTCACTACCTCCGTCCCTCTACATTCCTTTGTGGCTATTATAAATATTGTTTGTATTATAGCAACGAGTATAATGAATGAAACCTAAAACTTGTTTACGTATCAACTTCGACACCCATTACACCCGATGTCATCAAAACACATCGTCTTGCTCCGCCATACTTTTTCACCGCAGCCTCTCGGACTTTGGCCGGAAGTTGGCCAAAAAAACTCGTTAAGGCATTTTAAGGTTCGTTTACGTCCAAATCTCGAATCCCAAGACACCCGACACCACCAAGGCACCTCACCTTACTCTGAAACTCTCTGACATTGCTCACCACCGAACTTCAACCCGAAGTTAACCGGAAGTTGGCCGGAAAACTTCCTTGGAGTGTTTCTCGGTTTGTTTGTGTCATCCTTGCGCCGGGACCATGCTAATCCTCTCTGTAACATTCTAGCTTCATCAAAACGTTCCCTAGTGATCGTCGGACAGGTGGCAGCGAAGTTCAAGAAGATAGCGACGTGAGAACGACGAGGCGAGCATGGAAGAACCGCGCGCCGGCTGTTGCGATCATGGTGGCCGACAGCTTGCTTGGCGTTGTCACCTTCCTCACACGACGACGATCATGGCGAGTGATATGGAGGAGCTACGAACGTCTTATGGTTGCCGGAGTAAGGTGGTGTCTCGGCTTCGGTTGAACAAGACGACGCGAAGGATCAGCGAAGACACGGCCTCTTTTTTTTCCATGGCTGTGCGGCCTTCTCCGGCATTTAAAGATGATGACGGGTGCGGTTGGTGAGGTGCTGGTGTGGATGCTAGTGGTGGTCGTTGGTGGTGCGCATGGTGGAGGGTGTCGAATGATCGTGGTGTGTGGAGTGGAGTTTGGTGAGGGAGAGGAAGAAAGGAGAATAGAAAGTGGCAGGAAGGGATTTTTAAAAGTATTTGATCCCTCGTTAAATTTTCGTTAGTCTGTTTTTATCTCAATTTCATAATATTAATCTTCCGTTAATTAATTCGTGTCGATTTAATTGTATCAAAAACATTAATATCGTATTCCTTTTAACGATATAACTTTCTGAGATTAAAACTGTTATCCCTAACGCGTAATATTCTTAACGTTATAACTTTACATTTTTAACATAACGTTAACGTTACTTATTCGCTAATTTTGTTCGCGCATTATAACGTTATCTATTCGTTATATTTATTTGTTCGATATTTCATCATTCGTTACATTATAATATTATAATATTGTTGATTCGTTCGTTATATTTATTCATACGATCATAACGTCTCTCGATAATTACTCGTTGTCGATTTAATTATCCCAAATATTTCATAATAATATTTCGTTCAATGATCTCAAATTTTCAAGGTTAAACCTGTGTCTCAAATGCATAATAACTTTAACGATGTAACGTTCATCGTTCATAAATTTTATTTACGTGTTCATTGTATACACTTCGTACGTATATTTTTAATCCAATATATATTTTTAAATTCGATAAATTGTTCGGTTATTACATAAACTAAACAGGGCGCTTGAATTAAATGGTGTTGAAGTTTCTTTTTCAACAAAATAGGACGTCTTGACAAAGAAAACAGTGCACCTGAACACATGAACTAGAATTCCATTCCTTAATTATCAGGTTTCATTTCAAAGTCCCTTGACCAATCCCAACTCATATGTATAATTTCATTGCTTAATTAATCTATATCTAATATAATTAACATAATATTTTAACACATGCGAACTAAATACGGTTATAAAGCGCTCTAAATAGGTGAGGAAGGCTCTCTGAGTTCTTCTTTAGATTACAAAATCTAATAAACGAAATCGGGAATCATTTGATTTGAATTTTATGCATACATTCAAATCATTTCAGTTTAATATGCAAAATGAATAGTAAAACCCTAATTTTTCAATTTTACCTTCTGTTCGATTGATTTTGCTATTGAAACAGAGTGACCTTTGCGATTGAAGAAAGGAATAGAATACTAGAGTGGATTTGGATTTAACGACGGTTTGATTTTGGTTACAGGTTTTAGTGCGTCTTCCTTTTTTTCGTGGGTTTGTGTTTTACTTGAAATTGTATGGGAATGAGATTTTTTGTCCGGGTTACATAAGTTAGGATTTTTTTTCCGTATTTTTCGATAAATTTCCTTTTTACGATCAGTATAAATATATAATTGTCGTATGCAATCAAAAGCGGAACGTCATGATATGCCGTGGTATGTCATTGGCATTAATTACCACGGAATCAATCATTAGAATAAGTATCAATATAACTATGAATTCAATATAAATAGATAATTTCGTTGGCAATCAAAAGTGGGATGTCATGATATATCGTGGTATGTCATTGGCATTAATTACTATGGAATCAATCAATATAAATATATACTCCTTTCGTTCAAGAAGAATTGCAACATCTCCTAATTTATTCATCCAAAAACAATTACAACACTATCCCATTTAAAAAGTTTTTTTTTGTATAAAATAACTAACTATTCTTATTATTTATTTTATATCGCATCATCATTTTCCACTATCGTCCTTTCTTTCCTCCTTTTCTTCTCTTTTCTTTCTTTTATACCCCATGGGTATTAAAGTAAAAAAAATCATAAAACATCATTTTTCCTTAATTAACGTGCAAAAATTCCATGATACTATTTTTTTCCCCTTTTTTATGGAGGGAGTAATTGTGTAGTTATGACATAAATTGTCATGGACAATCAAAAGTAGAACATCATGATATACCGTGGTATGTCATTGACATTAATTATCATGTAATCAATCATCAAAGAAATATCAATATAAATGGATAATTGTCATAGACAATCTAAAATGGAACGTCACGATATACCGTGGTATGCCATTGACATTAATTACAATGAAATCAATCAATATAAACAAAGATAGAATTGCGTAGTACGTGTGACATAACCGTGGTATGTTATCGGCATCAATTTCCTTTAGAAACTCATATGCATCAGTGTTTCATCTTGTAGATCAATCACAAAAACAATCACGAGAAGAACAATGACAAACTTAAATCATCGAGCAGTAAGAACAGGAATTATAAAATAGACGGGTTTTATTATAACTATAGTCAATTCAAGTGTAGAGGGAATCTAGCACAATGGTAAAAAAAAAAAAAATAATCATGGATAAAAGATATGTTCCTGTGATGTGGTCTAAAAAAAGAAGAAGAAAAACTCTATTTTGGAAATCAAAATTGAAACATTGTTCAACTATTTTTTCATGCATTGTCCAAAAATGCAACATTCACTAAAATCCGATGGTTTGTCTCTATACACGCTGTTAAGTTCCCTAACAATTTGAACTAAAATAAGGGATATAACTCTATTACTATAATATCCCAAATATTTAGTTATTTAAAATATATATAAAGTACGAATTAAATGAAGGTGTGAGTAATTATAACGAACAAGTAATGTTATAATGTTACAACGATAAAACTATTACGCGTGAAGGTTAACGAAATAAATCCCAGTAATATTGGATTATAAATTGGGATAGGATATTGATATTTTTGAAATAATTAAATCGATACGTATTAATTATCAAAAAATCAATATTATAAAATTTTGATAAATAACAGTGATAAAAATTTAAAGAAGGGGAAACTAATAAGATTTGGCGTGATTGCGTGTGTACAATATACGGCTTACCGTTTATGTTTTTGCCCTTCTCTTTTTGCTTGCCCCGCACACTTTCGTTTTCATCATTGTACTCTTTTCATTATTAACCCACTGCCGTCCCCACTCTTCACTCTCCCTCTCCTGCGCTTCTTCCTCTTCACTTGAACTAAACCAAACTCACCCTCATCATTTCCTCCTCCTACTTCACGCAGGGAACCAAACCAAACCAAAAACCTTTCCTCTCTTTATCATATATCACCACATCAACTCATCGTCACCTTCATCATATATCTCCTCTTCACTCTCCATCACCATCTCTCATCTTCTTCTTGTCATTATCGTCATTTCTCCAGCTCGCCGCTGTCGCCCCTAACCTACCGAAACAACCCCACGCAGCCGCAACTGCTCTCCTCTCTCTTCCCCCACGACACCTTCAACTTCGGACATAACCTGCAGCGCCACCAACGCACCACGCCACCGTCCTGCCTGCTCGCGGAAGACCACCCCAACCTCCCTGTGCAGCCAGCAACCATCCGCCGTCGCAGCCTCTCCCCCACCACAACCGCGATCACACCTCTCCTTTTCTTCCACCACTAGCAAACTGCCCAACATCGTCGTCGCCATCAGTCAGCGGCCACCGGCACCAACCAGGAGCTACCTACCAGCCGAAGATCGCCTCCTACAGATGGTGCAATCAAGCGGAGCCCCTCCTCGGCTCTTCCCTTGTTCTCCTTGTCGAACCACCACCAAACACCGTTATCCGGCCACGTCCCTACAAACAGTAGCAGGGACGATCACAGGGGACTTTGGGGTTGCTCACTGATGGCAACCAGCGGGACCGTGGGGTTCCGGTCTCTCGTGTGGTTGTTCCAAGTGTTCCTAGGGTTTCTTGGGATTTAAGGCGATTTAGGGTTTTCACGCTATAAAGGTAACCTAACCTCTCTCGATCCATCCAATACTTAATAATTTATCTATATGATGTGTTGTAGTGATTATGATGAGGATAATACCGACAAGTGGGCGATGATATGCTTGGTTTCTTGGCTTGTGTGTTAAGGCGTTAAGGAAACTAGGGTTTCTATGATAACTGCTGGTTGCTTGTATTAGATTATGGGGCGCTGTTTTAATGTTAAATCATAATCTCAGAGTGTCATAGGTGCATTTCGTTGCATGTACGTATATTTGGTGTGGTGATGCGATAAATTATACTTAATCATGGGGTTTAGGTACAAAAAGGTACTAAATATACCATGGGGGGATCAAGTCATAATAACAAGTCTTGACGTTAGGATCGAGATCGATGATGAATGTTTTACATGTTTGATATGTAATGTGAGGTATTGGGGTTGAAATGGGTTAGAATACACATCATACCCTTTCGAAAATTAAATAAAAATGATCCTTAAATACTTAAATAAAAAAACACGGGAACGTTGAGATTCGTCGCATTATCTCTATGATATGAACTAATGAAAAGCAAAATAAACAATATATGTGTCCTTGAGTTATGAAGGTCGAATATTACGCATCTCTTCTTGGATCCGATGATTCGTTGGTCGTTTTCCTTGAAAATATTACGAAGGTTGAACATGACTACCCTTATTGGATCTGGTGTGACCCTCGTCGTATTCTTTGGAATTTTGTGATGAAAATTGAGCTTGTCGTCCTTTTTTGGATCATTTGGGATCATTCATTGATCTCTTGAATAGTTTTGGTGACTGTGAAAGCATTTATTCATTGATTCATTGTCACGGGTGAGGAACTACCTAGAGTGGGCATCCTTCGACCTCTTCGCATGCATGCAGCGGCTCTGATGTCGTTGTGGCAGGGAGACCCTTGTCATCTCAATGCTGGCATCCGGTGTCTCATTGAATGCGAATGCGATCCACGAAACATGCAGTTGCGGATCGAATCAAAGGAAAATATAGTATTAAGAATACGACGCACGAAACATGTAGGTGCGGATCGAATCGAATGAGGATTAATTATGACGCACAAAATATGTAGGTGCGGGTGTAGCCTAGCTGATGATAAACATACTATTTCTGGACCGAGAGTCTGTCATATTTTTTGGAGTTATCTTTCGCGTCGAGTCATGAATTCGTGGTAATAAAAAGGAAAAGATATAAAAGATATGAAGTCGTATAGACGAAAATACTTATTTGATATGACACCCATATTTTTATAAGTTATGAAAATATATATTGAAACTCATCGATTTTCCATAATTAGGGGAGTGTCCTGAAAATAAAATTTATATAGTTTAGATTACTGAGTATTATACTCATGGGTTATGTTTCTTTTTTGCAGGTAACCAACTGGTTGATAATAAAGTTCAATAGAGTAAGAATTGCATGCATATAGCTGTCTTATGTACTTTTTGCGTTATAATTACATAACCAAGCAACAAACAAAAATAAAACAACGAGGAAAAAAAAAATCCTCGCACATAGCGCGGGTTGCAAACTAGTTCTATTTAATAAGATACGATGGTGGTCTTCAAAATTGTGTTTCGTAACTGTAATGATTACAAAACCCACATGGAATACAATGATCTCACAACTACTCTCTCTGTCACATATTATAGGCCATATTTTTTTTTATTTGAATCGTTTCAAAATATAGCCAAGTTATCATATTCACTAATATTTTCACAAAAAACACCAAAATAAATCATCTTTTGCTGTAGTATACCCTCCATCTTCTCTCACAAATGCTACAATAAACTCCACTATCACTTAAAAAATATTTTTTTTTCACCAAATCTCACAAAAATTCATCAAACACATAAATCCACGTGTTGGGTCAAACTGCGAACTATATTATGGGATGGAGGGAATAATACATATACGATACTCCCTCCATTTCAAAATATAAGCAACACTTGCTTATTTAGATCATTCCAAAATATATACAACATATCACATTTAGTAATCTTTTCGCATAAAAAAAGGAAAAAATCCCACAAAATACAAAAAATAGAAAAAAATTCCAATCAGGTATAGGCCGGGAAAAAAAATTCCCATTACATACAATTCTAACTTCGCCACCATCCTAATCCTTTCCTGATTCTTTTTCCCGACTCGCGGCCACTCCTTCTCTTCCTCTCCCCGCGCCGCCTTCTCTCTGTCCAGTCGGACCGCGCCACCGCCCTCCCCCATTACCGCCCAAGTCTACCTGCGTTGCCGTCGTGTCCTCAGCCTTGCCTCACCGCCATAAGCTGCGCACTGTTTATACTGGTACTGAAAACCTAAGAGAAAAAAAAGGTACAGTTCCAATATTCATGAAAGAAGTCAGCTAGTTGGAACCTTGAAAGTAAACGTCACTACTCAAAATGAACGCAATAACATCTAAGTTCATTTCATCCGTTGATTGTTGCATATATAAAACAACCACATATCGCAATGGAAATGGGAGCAGGAACATGAAAAACATGCAAGACAGATATTCCTTCTAGTTGAAGCTGTCGTATTCTACACTTAGAGGAATAATCATGAAAACATGATATTCATATTATCCAACATGATTGAGATACAAATTTATGCCGGCGTATTGTTTGATTTATTCAGGTGCACTGTTTCGTTCAAACAGTGCGCCAGTTCAATTTTCCTCGAAACGCTATTCACAATCAAACCAACAACTACGAAAACAAAACAAAATCATATTTTCTTAATTCTTTTTCTTCAATCAAAATGAAAATTATTACGGGACACAAGATTATTTTCAAGAGAATTGAAATCATGTGATGAAAACATGATATTCATATTACCCAAGATGAAGGTGATAAATTAGGATTTAATTATTGAAATTTTTCAAAGAAAATTGAAATCAAATGATGAAAACATGATATTCATATTATCCAACATGATTGAGACTCAAGTTTATACTGACGCACTGTTTGATTTGTTCAGACGCATTGTTTCGTTCAAACAGTGCGTCAGTTCAAATTTTTCCAAAACGTTGTTCACAATCAAACCAACAACTACGAAAACAAAAAATCACAAGATACAAAATAAAATCACAGATTTAAAATCTTTTTCTTCAGTCAAAACGAAAATTATTTCGGGATACAAGATTATTTTCAAGAAAATTGAAATCATATGATGAAAACATGATATTTATAATATCCAAGATGAAGGTGATAAATTAGGGTTTAGTTATTCGAATTTTTTCAAAGAAAGTTGAAATCATATGATGAAAACATGATATTCATATTTCCCAATATGATTGAGACATAAATTTATACTGGCGCATTGTCTGATTTGTTCAGGCGCACTGTTTCGTTCAAATAGTACGCCAGTTTAATTTTCCTCGAAACGTGTTCACAATCAAACCAACAACTACGAAAACAAAATTCATAAGATACAAAACAGCCTATACAAATCAACGATGCCCAATAACATGAATATTTTTTATATAAAATTTTGTCGAATACCTTGTGTGCATAACTTAATCGTAATTAGGGAATAAATACAATATTGTAATTCTTCGAATCACAGCTGCTCGCTTCCTTCAGCATTTTTCCAATAGACTCCGGAACAAATACAATATTAAAACAGTGCGATCCTTTGAAACAGTGCGCCTAGGACAATCCTTGATCACGATGAAGACGTTGAGCACGATCACGATGTTCATCAAGATCACGATGATGAACATGACAATAATGTAAACGACTAAACATTGTTTTCGAAGATGATGAACACAACGACGATGAAAGTAACTGCCGCACTGTTTTTGACGATGATGAACACGATCACGATGATGATCACAATAATGATCCTGAACGCGACTACGACGACGATCTCAAATGACAAACAGATGATTTGAAAAAAAACCCAGCAAGGTGACGGTTTCGAGAGGAAGCCGGATTGTTTTTTTTTTTTTTGGGAAAAAGAGAAACTATAACTAATGGGAAATATTTTTCCGGTATGTATGTTTGGGGAATTATTTTGGAAATGGTACATCATGGAGGAATTTACTGTAAAAAAATACTAAAATAATCACCATTAGGTACAGTACGTCCATTATTTCCTCTCACAAGTGTTACAGTAAATCTCATTATCATTACAACAATATTTTTTCTTTATCAAATTCTATAAAAAATCAACACATATATAAATCTCCATGTCGGTCAACTGATTTTTTATATTATGAAACGGAGGGAGTACTAGATTATGTCGCACAATATGAGTTCTTTTTTTCAAAAATAAATAATTATTATTTATATTTACCGAAATACCTGTTTTAAATTACAATATAAGGAATAATTACTCCAAAAATGTAATCAAAATCATATACCGAAATCAAAATACATTTCAAAATCAATTTACATTATTCAATTACAAGTTTTACAAATACTAATGGCCGGCTAATCCGGGATGTCGCTGCTCCGGAGGGCAGGAATCGTCGTCCGGACCAGGAGGGAACCTCAGGTGGAATCCGAATCAACGCCCAGTTGCCTCATCAAAAAGGCAATCTGGGCCTGCATCCGATCCATAGCCTGCTGCTATGTCAAAACCTACTGCTGCAACGTTTGCACCTCCTGAGAGAAGCCAGAGTCACAAGCAGACTGTGACTGTGACCTGGATATCGCAGACAGCTGGCTCTTCGGGTAGAATGAGATGGCAGCGGACCCGATGTCGTAGACTCTTCCCTTTTGTGGCCGTGCGACCTCGATGTACGTCTGGGAAGAGGCGGCGGCAAGCTGTTGCTGGGAGGCCTCTGGATCCAAGGAGGAATCCGCCTGCGACTCCGGCAGCTGAACCAATCGCTCCAAAATGAATCCTGTGAATTCCATGTTAACAAGTTAGAAAAACAAGAAATGAATATATAATAAAAAGGAAACAATTTGTGAAATAAAGAAGGAAGAAAAAAGGTCTTATCCGAAAACGGGTGGCTGTCTCGTCTGTCATGGGGATGTCAGCCAGTGACTTCCCCTCTAAAATGGCCTCCACTACGCTCGGAGTACCAGGTTTTTTGTGGGTCTCCACAAAAACCTCGAACTCCGTCGCCTTTCTCTTAAGGCCAAACTCCTAAAAATTATTTTAAATAATTAATATTTAAATATTTTATGTTTAACAAATATGAAAGAATTTTAACTTAAATAAGGTACTTACCATGCGCTCAGCGACGACGAGGGTGG